>CM069904.1:153108715-153288715 GCA_036172215.1 Camellia granthamiana
TTTGTTTGTCACGAACCTGGCCACGAACGTCTCGGCCAGGCTTTCCTAGGTCTTCACACTTCCTTTCAGCAGTTTGTGAAACCAATCCGATGCAATCTCCTCGAATGATGAGGGGAACACCTTGTAGAGCAACGGCTCGTTCCCAGTGTACAACGCCATCGCGTTCAGGTATAATCAGACGTGAAAGTTGGGGTCCGACTTCCCATCATATATCTGGAACCTCGGCATACTAAATCTCTTTGGGACCTCAACTTTGTCTAGCTCTATCGAGAATGGTGTTCTCGGTTTAATAGTTGAGGTTACCTCGGCATGATCTTGCTTTCTCTTGAGGTAATCTCTTAAGTCCTCTTTGGTCCGCCCAGGAGCTCGGCTATCTCTTGATTTCAATCTCTTAGGTGCACTGCTTTCAGCTTCGTTGTGAGCCCTTTTTGATCTTTCTCCGTTGGTCGCATCGAAGCACAACTCCTGCCTCTGAACATGCCGATGTTCTCTGGGGTCTGCCTCCTTGGTGCGATGTGTCCTTCGAGACTCTTCCCTTCCTGGCTCTCCACGCCCGACCTCCCTTGAAGGCCGGTGAGAATACCTTTCACTTCTGGGGTGCTGGGGGGCTATAAAGATAGTTTTCTGTCCTCCCTTCTGGGCTTTAGCCGCTGGAATCGGCGTGTCCTGCAGCGGGAATGGTGGCTGCATTACGTTGTTCTTCATCATGAAGTTGACGACCGATTGCAGGTCTGCCAACTTGTTTGCCATCTCTTTAACCTCTTTGTTCCTCCGTAGGCATCTGTCCTTTTATACCTGGAAGTGATCTTCGTTATAGTATCCACTTTGGTCTGTTTGCTTTGGTATGTCGCCTTCCTGGCCAACGTCTCTCACTCCGTAAATCTGGTCTTTGTTGCAATTGTTTTTCTCGATGTCAACATCAACAGGTCTCCCACTCTCGTTGGGAGTGTCATCCCCAACCTTCTCCTTCTGTCCGTCGTTGGCCATTTATTCTTCTTTCTTTCCCACAGACGGCGCCAAATTGTGTGAGTGATTTTCTGACCACACTATCAACTCAATAATCAGTTGGAAAGTACTGGCAGAATAGATGACACCTGGCTGACCTGCAACAGAAAGAGAAGATTCCGACAGTGGTTCGTCCACCCGGGGGCACTCCGACGATCAAGTCAGTAAATCTCTCAAAGATAATCAATAGTGCTAAACTCACTGTTCCGAATATAAATTGCATACCTTAGACCCATCGGAGGTGCCTTTCTTTTATAGTTAACTCAATCCTTGTCCCAACAAAAGCCTAGCTTCAATGGACTTTAGCTCAGTGGTTATCCAGGACTCTTCAATAGATAGAGATAAACTCCCTAATAGTTTTATCTTTATCCAGGCTGAGTCCCCTCATCATCCTAGGACTCTTGTGTCTTATCCGCTTATCTCGGATTCCGATATATTCGGAGATAACCTCGGCCTTACCGAGATAACCTTGGCGTCACGACCAGGACACGTGGCACCTCAGCTGACACGTCGGCGTCATCTTGGCCAGTGTTGGTATTCAGAAAATACATCCCCACAGACACAATCATATCCTCATAAAAATTTTGCCCAATAATCAAACAAATTAAAATTCTCATTTAATTTGTATAAATCTTTAAAATGCATTCAAGGAAAAATACTTGTACATCCAAATTAAGATTTAAACTCCTAAATTTGAATACTTCTTGTTCGAGTTTCTATGGATAACGTGTCATACATTATGATTAGTAGACAATTCTGCTTCTTTCTTGCACATTTGTGATAATACATAAATTAACACAAATAACATGACTAATTTCCGAACAAGTGTCACTGTTACAAATAATAACTCATTTTTGATAAATTCATACGTTATATTCAAAAAATATTTGTGACAAAAGAAAATTAAATTATCTTTTATAATGCAAGAGATAAACTCCCACATTAAGATCATAGTTTATGGTTAAATCAATTCTACTACCCAAGGTTCATAATTATTTATGACAACCTATGTCACAACATTCAAAACTACGATTATTAATAAAATAATAATCTATTCATTTGTATGGTTATCAAATGATTCCTCAATTCACATTCAATTAAACAGAATGACACCACTATTTAAATATGTTGGAAAAATGAGTTTTGGTGACTTTAATTAAATATTAAAGTGGGTCTCAACCATCTAATGTGTTGGGTCCAAGTGGGTCTAGATACTTTGCAATGAGATCTTTATACCACAAAAAGAATGGCCAAAAACTATTGAGAATTGAATGAGAAATTGTCCCATGAAGTTAGCTTCATGAAAAAGGTAATGGGATTTGTAACTCCTGCAATATTGCAGAGTTTAATGGTGAATTAATGTGGTTTGTAACTCTTGCTTTTATGGCAGAGGTTAATGGTGCATTAGTGACCAGCCATAATGGCTGGAGGCTCCTCCTCTCTCCCCCTATACATGTATAAATTGAGACCCTCCTTTCTAGTATCAACAGAGAAATTGTTGCTTCCATTTTACAAGTCAGTTTGCCAGAAAGTTCCTATAGTGAGAGAGTGCTGCCATGGTTTTTGTTCACTAAGTTAGACAGAGAGTGCTTCTGCCATAGCTGGTTTTTGACTGTCGTATCCTCGGAGACAGATGCCGAAATTCCTTAAGCACTCGACCTGTGAGGCGGCGAAAATCTATTTTAAGGAAACTGCTACTGTGCAGGCTTCGGTTTGCTTTCTTTGCTATTTTATCTTATGATGTATTGTATTTGTATTTTTCAACATGTTTCATGTTATGCAAGTTGAATTGTTATGAATCTATTTGTATTTAATCACACAAATGAACAAGAAACTTAAAACAGATTTTTTGTGTTTATCATGAAAATATTAAATAGATTCATATGTAATTGTTATCAATTAGTCCACTGTGTTAGGTTTTTATTCTTGGCAACCCCGTTTGACAAAACTCCTTTAAGTTGTATTTATTTTCGCACTTTGTATTTCAGTGAGGCTATGAGTTTTTAGATGCGAATCCAACCCGAATCGTGCCTTGCAGAGAAGTTTGTGATGTTAATGCTTTCAAGATTGCCACTTCGCTGATTATGACGGGAATCGAGCTGCCTGGTCAGCTCGCGGGGGTCCAGGGGCAGCGTCCCTTGGCAGGTCCGAGGCAGCGCCTAGGCAGGGTCGAGGGGCAGCGCCCCCAAAGCAAAATGCAAAATTGCATTCGAAGTTGCATGTCCACCCTTGCTCGCTCGAGCGAAGGAGTTCTCGCTCGAGCGAAGATTGCGTCTGGCAAAAACCTAAGAGAGGTGAATGTGCGCTCGAGCGCAGGTTGCGTGGCTTGAGCGAAGCCACTTATGGAAAACACGTGTTTTTGGTTCCTCGCTCAAGCGAGAGAGTCTTCGCTCGAGCAAGCTTCGCAGTCCCAGTTTTCTATAAGTACGTGTTTATGTCAGATTTTAGGATTACTCCTCCAGATCTTCTTCTTGGATATTAAGGTTTATATCTAGGGATATTTTGCTAGTTTTCTTTGATGTTTTGATTGAGTATTCAACTCATGGTTTAAAGAGTATACATCAAAGGATTATTTGTTTGTTTTACACAAAAGAGAGAGTTATTCTTCGGTGGATTCCGAAGAATTCGAGCCTGAAGCTTTGGTGGATTCTGGAGTGACTCATCGTCAAGACAATTCTGAGGTGAAGACGGGATTGGAAGAGGCACATAGGAGTTGGTTCAATTTGGCTGTGGATTCGCTAGGTAATTGAGAGTATACATGTGTAATTCTTTTATGTCTTTTTAGTGGACTGTTTTGTGGCTTTTGCCCGTGGTTTTTTTTATCACAATTGGAGGTGTCCAATTGTGGTTTTTCCACGTAAAATCGTTGTGTCGATTTGTCTTGATTGTTTGATTGGGATTGTTATATACTGCTTAAAATTGATGCATAATCACAAATCAACATCTAAGGGATTTCTAGATTTTTCAATTGGTATCAGAGCTTGTCGCTCTTTTGTTTTTTTTAAAATCTTTTAGAACGAGATCTTGTTTGATTTGTGATAATGGATTTAATTCGTGAGGGAAATTCTATGGTTCAACCACCCTTACTTGACGGATCCAATTATTCATTTTGGAAAGCTCGGATGAGATCGTTTTTAAAATCTATTGATGAAAAAGTTTGGCAATCTGTCATGTATGGGTGGACTGAACCAACGATTACCGTTGATGGAGTAACTTTCCCCAAATCAATTGATAAGTGGGACACAATTTATTACCAAAACAGTAGCTGGAATGGTAAAGCTATCAATTCTCTTTTTTGCGCTGTCACACCTGAAGAGTTTAGTCGTATTTGCAATTGTGAAGTCGCAAAAGAGGCTTGGGATATCTTACAAACTATTCATGAGGGCACTCCTTCTGTGAAATGCTCAAAACTTCAAAGGCTCACATCTAGCTTCGAAAACCTTTCAATGAAAGACAGTGAGACCTTTGATGAATTTTATGTGAAGTTGAGTAACATTGTAAATTCCAGCTTTAATTTAGGTGAAAAAATACCAGAATCCAAAGTTGTGGGAAAATTTTTGAGATCCTTGCCCGATTGGTTCCAACCAAAAGTTACGGCTATTTAGGAGGCTCAACATGTTGACAACCTCAAGCTGGATCACTTGGTTGGAAATCTCCAAACTTATAAGGCACATAGGAATTTCAAAAAGAAACAAAAAGATGCTATTGCTTTTAGTAGTGCTCATAGAGTTGGAGAGGATTCTAATAAGGATTGTGAGATAGATTTCAAGATTACGGCTGCTTTTGTTAAACAATTTAAAAAATCTTTTTTGAAAAAGAATCATAATCTTTTGGAATTTACTCATACTCATAAATCTAAAGGCAAAGATAAACTTAAAATTAATTCTATAGCCAAGAAGGAGAAAGGAAAGATACAAGGGAACTTTGAAAGAGTCCAATGCTATGAATGCCAAGGATTTGGCCACTTTGCTTCAGAATGCCCCACTCGTTTGAAGAAGAAGAAAGCCCTCGCTATCACTTGGGATGATGAATCAGAATCTGATGAAGATGAAAGTGACAACGAAGATCAAGGCAAAGAGGGACATAAACAATTCCTTGCTTTCATGGCGGCTTCCGAAACTGAAGGACGAACAGAGTATCTGAAGAGGTCAGTTGAGAATGCCATTGATGATGAATCCTCGGAGAGTGATGATGAAGAGCTTGAGCAAGCTTATGAAAAGTTGTATAAGGAGTCTCTTAACTTATCCAAATTGAATGATAAACTCACAACAAAACTCAAAGCATGTGAAATTGAGAATGTCAAACTTGAGGAGGAGATTTCCGAGGCTAGGATTGATGCCATCAAGATAGCTAATGATCGACAAGCTCTTTGTGCAAAACTCTTGACTTGTGAGACAGAGAGAAATGAGCTACAGCAATCTATGCAACATATGAAGAAAAATTGAAACTTTCAACATGTCTCAAGTTGCTTTGGAAGAACTAATGATTAAGAAAGAGGAAGAACTCAAGTGTGCTATGGCTACCATTGGTTTTTGGAACAGAGGATCAAAAACTTTGGACAATATCATTGGGTCTCAACAAATTTGTTTTGACAAAAGTGGCATTGGCTTTGGTGGTAAGAAAGAGCAAAAACAAAGTGCTTCCATATCTCATGATACAAGAACTCAAGGAAAGGGAGAACAAAAAATTCAACATAAGGATGGACTTCTCGAACTTCCTAGAGTTGGTAAGGTAAAAGAAAAGAAGGTACACCCTGTCCACCCTGTTTTTATTTGTCATCATTGTGGTATGCATGGTCATATTCGCCTTTATTGTTATAAGTTCCATGGGAGAGTGTCTCATAGAGATAGAAGAAATTCCAACATCTCGTGGGGTAGGAGACACTTCATTGGTGGTAATGAGGTAAAGGGACATATTAGACCACGTTATTTTGATGTGCTTGAGACCAAACATGGAGCGAGTTTGTATTTGCCTAGACCTAGAAATAGGAAGTTGGAAACCAAGTCGAGACGGGTTCCCATTAAAAGCAAAGGGAACCACAACGTCAAGACACCATCTAAGAACCACAATTCTCATAACTTTCTTCATACTAAAGCGATTTGGGTGCGAAAATTTGACTTGTGTTAATTTGTATATTCTTTTTAGTTTTTAGGTTTCTGTATGTTTTTTTTTTGAGTCATTTAGTGTGTGCGTGTTCGTTCTCAGACTTGCTTTGTTTAAAAAAAAAAAAAATGTGTGCATGTTCGTTTTATGTCTTGCTTTGTTTTAAAAAAAATGAAAAAAAATAAAAATAAAAAATCCCAAAAAGATTTTCTTAGGATGGTTTTGCAAGCTTGAAATTTTTGAGTGGTCCTTGGTGCATATTGGAATTGATGAGAATATCCTTTACATGTTAATATGTGTGTGCTTTCTGTGGTCATTACTCATTTTGGAGTGTGTGTTCTTTGATTAGTATGTCTCATTCTGTACACACTCTTGGATTAGCAAATTTTGGAGTCTTCCGCCTTAGTGATCATTTTTTTCTATGGACTTCTGGCATTGTATCTTTTGCTTTTCTAAAAGGAATTGACCTATACTAGCACATCATGGGTGATGTTGAGTCTCTTAACCACCTTCCATTTTTTTTGCATCTCCATGGCTTTCCCCTCTGTTCTTTGGAGTCCAGCCATGAGGAAAAGGCTACCTCAAAGTCACCAACCAGGCTATCCTTATTATCTCTATGTTTCTCTGGTTTGGTTTCCATACTCTTGAGCGTGTCAGCCGCCAATGAGTGTGCAAATAAAAGAAAAGAAAAAGTTGTAAGAAAAAAAAAAAGGATTCATTGATTGAGAGGAAGCCTCCGCTTTTACTCAACAAATACCCCTTGATTCCTAGTGGTTTGACTTTCCTTAGTTGTGCTTAGATTCTCTTGTCGGAGGTCCAGCTTTCATATCACTACTAGGATTTGAATCTAGTGTTTGTCGAACTCCAAGAGTCACACACACACTTTTATCATGGGATCTATGCTTTTCACATAATGCATCCCTTTCTTTTATGAGGAATCTTCTAGAGGCTATGCACATTGTGTTTTCAAGTAATTGTGCTTCTTGGATAATCTTGTGTGTTTCAAGGTACAAATCTGAAATTCCTTGCTTGCTTCACCATATTATTTTTTGTCGTTTTCTTTTTGTTCATTGTTTTTAGTAAGGGGGAGTTTGGTTTTTCATTACAAGAGTTTGTGAGCATGAACACTTTGATTTGTTTGGTAAGGGAGATTGGCTATAGTTGTTTTGCATGTTACTATGCACTGTTTGCTTATTATTTCCTTCTTGCATGCTCCTGATATTTACATCATCATATCATTGCTTGTGTGGTTTATGATCTTATTTTAGTTGTTTGAGCTTCCATTGTCAATTCGTGACAAAAAGGAGGAGAAAGTTGTTGTTCATGTTTTCATGCATATGTGTCGTAGTGTGATTTCATCCATTCATGTGTCGGGTGCATGTGTCTTAGGTTTCATGTCTTTGTGCTACATGCTCTTAAAATCTCCAATTTATCTCCAATTTCCATCTATTCATTTTTTCATCTCACGCTTCAAGATAATCTAGTCATATGTTTATTATTTTTTTTATATACTCTTGTGGCACTAATAGTTGTTTTGGAGATTGTGGCACTAATAGCTGTTTTGTAGATCATGAGCTTGAGAAAGAAGTTTGCATTTGTTGGCTGTAATGGGTTAGGGTGATTAGTATTTTTTTTGGTTAGGTGTGTTTTGTCACGGCATTGCCAAAGGGGGAGATTGTTAGGTTTTTATTCTTGGCAACCCCGTTTGACAAAACTCCTTTAAGTTGTATTTGTTTTCGCACTTTGTATTTTAGTGAGGCTATGAGTTTTTAGATGCGAATCCAACCCGAATCGTGCCTTGCAGAGAAGTTTGTGATGTTAATGCTTTCAAGATTGCCACTTCGCTGATTATGACGGGGATCAAGCTGCCCGATCAGCTCGCGGGGGCCCAGGGGGCAGCGCTCCTTGGCGGGTCCGGGGCAGCGCCCAGACAGGGTCGAGGGGCAGCGCCCCCAAAGCAAAATGCAAAATTACATTCGAAGTTGCATGTCCGCCCTTGCTCGCTCGAGTGAAGGAGTTCTCGCTTGAGCGAAGATTGCGTCTGGCAAAAACCTGAGAGAGGTGAATGTGCGCTTGAGCGCAGGTTGTGTGGCTCGAGCGAAGCCACTTATGGAAAACACGCGTTTTTGGTTCCTCGCTCGAGCGAAAGAGTCTTCGCTCGAGCGAGCTTCGCAGTCCCAGTTTTCTATAAGTACGTGTTTCTGTCAGATTTTAGGATTACTCCTCCAAATCTTCTTATTGGATATTAAGGTTTATATCTGGGGATATTTTGCTAGTTTTCTTTGATGTTTTGATTGAGTATTCAACTCATGGTTTAAAGAGTATACATGAAAGGATTATTTGTTTGTTTTACACAAAAGAGAGAGTTGTTCTTCGGTGGATTCCGAAGAATTCGAGCCTGAAGCTTTGGTGGATTCTAGAGTGGCTCGTCGTCAAGACAATTCCAAGGTGAAGACGGGGTTAGAAGAGGCACATAGGGGTTGGTTCAATTCGGGCGTGGATACGCTAAGTAATTGAGAGTATACCTGTGTAATTCTTTTATGTCTTTTTAGTGGATTGTTTTGTGGCTTTTGCCTATGGTTTTTTTTATCACAATTGGAGGTGTCCAATTGTGGTTTTTCCACGTAAAATCGTTGTGTCGATTTGTCTTGCTTGTTTGATTGGAATTGTTATATATTGCTTAAAATTGATACATAATCACAAATCAACATCTAGGGGATTTCTAGATTTTTCACACTGTTATCATAGTAAATGATTATGGTGCTATGTTGGTTTTCATGTGAATAGATATATATAGTATTGTACTACTTTGCTTACATTTTTTTGTTTGAAAGCCACTGTTTTTTGTCATTACAATTAGTACACTGCTGCCATGTTTGTATCAATTAGTCCCTCGGGTTTCTTATAATCTATTTGTTTGTTTGCTGTTGTTTATTTGTTTCATTGTTTATTTTAAACCTAATAGTAGTCTACTACTGCTGCCATGATTGTAAATTAGTTTATACAATGTTATGTTCTAATTGTTCAATTTAATTAGAATACTTTTATTTCTAGATCTCTAGTAAAATTTGCATTTTCATTGGTTTAGTATAAATTTATTCTATGAGCATGGTTAATGAGTTCCTATCATGCTTTGTATATATATATATTTTTTTGTTTAGAATTTTATAATATAATTTGCATGTTCATAAGTGTTTATATTTTGTTTGACATGCTCATTAGGTTCTAGTATAAACATCATGTTCAATATGGTTACATACTAGATTGATTCACATGTTTTTATTTTCTAGATGTAAGTTAATTTTACATGCTTCTTATTCTAGAATTATTTACTTGTTAAGCTAAATGGTTATTAGTTTGTAACTTGTATACATGAATATTGTGTAATTTATTTGGGTGGATTAAATTTTGAATTAAATTTATTGATTTAGAGTTTAAAAAAAACAAAAAATGTTTGCAACTTATTTATATTTATGTACTTGGTTAATGTATAAATTAAATAATCAATTTAATTATTGGAGTCTTAGTTTTATAATTTACATGCTTATGGAAGTTGCACATTAGGAGTTCACAGTTTTCATTTGCACAGTTTCAATAGGTTGCTTTAGATGACTAGATTTCTAGCATATTTGGTAATCTGATTCTATGAGTACTAATTTAGTTTTGTATCTTAGCATACTCATAATTTATAATTTTATAATAAAATTTGCATGTCCAAAATTCTTGGTTTTTAATTTTTATTACATGCTTATTGTTTCTATAGTTGTGTATGATATTTACATGTTAGTTGTCCATAAAGTTTTAATTTAATCTAGGAGTTATATATTTTATTTTAATGTTGTAATTTAATTTGGAGTTACAAATTTTATTTTAATGTTGTAACTTAATTTTGGAGTTACAAAATTTATTTCAGAGTTTTAATTTCATTTATTGATTTGGAGTTATAAGTTTAATTGTTTATTGTGAATTAATTTCATTCTTAACTCATGACTATTAAATTTTTTAATTTAATTTGTAAGATTTTGGATTGTTTTGTAACTCTTCTAGCATGTTAATTGATTAGTTAATATTATTAATTAGTTTGCTAGATAGGTTTCAATTAATTTATTATTTTTACTTTTTGCTTTGATTTTTTGTTTGTAGTATGTTGTGGTTTGTTACTAACTTTCTTTGTAGGCATACCTAAGCATAGTAAGTACTTGGTTTTGGACAAAGAACAATCCTAGTTGGATTGGTTTACTTTTCTTAATAATTTAAGCATTTTTTTGCTTGAGGTTTAGTAGTGGTTACTTGCCAATTTTTAAAGCAAGGTTGTTTGCTTAGCATATTAAAGCATTTTATATGCTTGTATTGTTGCAGCAATTTTTAGATTGCTTGTAATTGTTAACAATTTTATTTCAATTGCTTATAAGTTTGGAATTGGTTTGTTTTAACCTAGTTCATCCCTTGGACAATTTAATTTAAAATTGTTTATTACGGACTACGAATCAATGGGTTTTAAGTGGGACCAATGTGACACCTCCAGTCTTCCTGGGAAGATTCTTTACCATGTTCGATTCTAGGTTAAGTGGTGTGACTAATTTTGAATTAAATTTCCAATTGTGGGATGTTCTAAGTGTTAAGTTTAATTTTTGGAAACACATAAAGTGACATTTAGTTGTATTTTTCAGAAATGGCCACTGCCACCAATGATGTTGCTACTGCTAATGTTGGTGGGGATCTGAACCCCGAGGCAACTGACTTGCCAACCCCAACTGTGACCTCTGTGGTCAACCCTGGTGTTACTTTGGTTGTTTCGGGAGGACCGCTCAGTCACCATGAGCGCCCAGAGAAATTTGCTGGGTGAACTTCAAGAGATGACAACAAAAGATGATGTTCTACTTGACCACGTTGAACCTTGCAAAGGTTTTGAGCGAGGATCCTCCAGTCATGGCAGAGAATGAGCCAGATAGGAAAAAAGTCATGGCGCTTGACACATGGAAGCAGACAGACTATCTTTACCAGAACTATGTGTTCAACAGCTTGGCAGATTTTCTCTACAGTGTGTTTTGTGCCAAGAGCTCGACAAAGGAGTTATGGGAATCTCTTGACCAGAAATACAGGACAGAAGATGTCGGGGCAAAGAAATTTTTTGTTGGCCACTTCATGAACTTTAAAATGGTAGATTCAAAAACTATGATAAGCCAAGTCTAGGAGTTCCAAGTGATCTTGCATAAAATTCATGCTGAGGGGATGCCTTTGAACGAGTCATTCCAAGTTACTATGATCATTGAGAAACTTCCCAATGGTTAAAAAGACTTCAAGAACTACTTAAAGCACAAGCGCAAGGAAATATTGGTTGAAGACCTGATTGTCCGACTCCGAAGTGAGAAGGATAATACAAAGAAATGAGAGAGTTCTTCCTCTGTGAAGGCCAATGTCATTGAGCATGGCAAATCTTCTGAGGTGAGGAAGAAGCCTCCTGTGCACGAAGGCTCAAAGCTGGGGCCAAGGGGTGGTGTTGCAAAGAAGCCGACATATAAGCTGCAGGAACCTGTTTATCGGTTCTTAGGGAAGTGCTACAACAGCGGTAGCGATGGGCATCGAGCTAATGACTGCCGTAAGCAAAAGAAGCCATACAAAACGAAACTTCATGCTCACATGGGAGATATGCAAGAGCACTCCCATGATGAGGATGACATACACTTGTCTGCTATTGTCCTTGAGGTGAATATGGTGGGTTCAAACCCAAGAGAATGGTGGATTGATACCGGGGCTACACGCTACATCTGCTTCGAGAAGAAGCTGTTTATAACTTTCGAGTCGGTTACAAATGACAAGAAGTTGTTTATGGGGAATTCTTCTACCTCAATTGTTGAGGGCAAAGGGAAAATGTTCCTAAAGTTGACCTCAGGAAAGGAGCTGACCTTGACCGAAGTCCTGTATGTTCCGGACATTCGGAAGAATCTTGTCTCGGGGTCTCTTCTCAGCAAACATGGTTTTCGCATGGTCTTTAAGTTTGACAAGGCTGTTCTGACCAAAAGCGGAGTGTATGTGGGTAAGGGTTATATGTTGGGGGGTATGTTTAAACTCAATGTAATGACTATTATCCCAAAAATGAATAAAGGTGCATCTTTTTCTGCTTACATGCTTGAGTCTTCCAATTTGTGGCATGGTAGACCAGGACATGTGAACTTTGAATCTTTACATAGATTAATCAAGTTAGATCACATACCATCTTTTAAGATTAATCTGAAACACAAGTGTGAAACTTGTGTTGAAGCAAAGTTGACAAGATCTTCGTTTCATTCTATTGAAAGAAGTTCGGAGCTGTTGGACTTAGTGCATAATGATATGTGTGACTTAAAGGTTATACAATCACGTGGTGGTAATAAGTACTTCATCACTTTTGTTGATGATTGCACTAAGTATTGTTATGTGTATTTGCTCAAAAGCAAAGATGAGGCTATTAACAAGTTTGTTCTATATAAGAATGAAGTTGAGAATCAATTAGGCAGCAAGATTAAGGCTTTAAGAAGTGATCGTGGTTGTGAGTATGAATAACTGTTTATTGAGATTTGTGCTCAATTCTTGATTATCCACCAAACCACGGCGCCTTATTCTTCTCAGTCAAATGGGGTTGCTAAGCAGAAGAATAGGACGCTAAAGGAGATGATGAATGTAATGTTAATTAATTCTGGATTGCCACAAAACATGTGAGGGGAAACAATTTTCTCTGCGAATTACATTCTAAATAAAGTACCCCGGAAGAAGGTGGATAAGACCCCGTATGAGTTATGGAAAAGCGTCAAGCCTTCTTATAAATTCTTACGAATGTGGGGGTGTCTTGCAAAAGTGGCGGTGCCTACACCCAAGCGGGTTCATATAGGACCGAAATCAATAGATTGTATATTCATTGGATATGCACATAATAGCAGTGCATATCGATTTCTTGTGTTTAAATCCGCTATTCTAGATATACACAAGAACACAATCATGGAATCAAGAAAGGCATCTTTCTTTAAAAATGTATTTCCGTGTCATCTCAAAGAAGGGATTCAGAGTTCCATGAAAACGGTTGAAGGTGACAATGATCACATAGCTGATCAAACGGATGATCACTCAGATGATTCAGTTGATGATCAAGCTGAAGATGTAGATGAGCCAAGAAGGAGTAAGAGGGCTTGGACTGCAAAGTCCTTTGGTCTGGACTTCTTGACTTATGTGTTAGAGGGAGAACCTCAAACTTTCCATGAAGCTGTGACTTCACCTAAAAATCCTTCGTGGAAAGAAGCAATTAAGAGTGAGATTGACTCCATCTTACAAAACCATACTTGGGAGTTGGTTGATCTACCCCCAGGGAGTAAGTGGATCTTTAGAAAAAAAGATGAAAGCTGATGGGTCAATTGATAAGTATAAAGCTAGACTAGTTATCAAAGGATACAAGCAGAGAGAATGCCTGGATTACTTTGATACGTATTCACTTGTGACAAGGATTACATCTATTCGCATGGTGATTGCGATAGCAACTTTACGTGGTCTAGCAATACATCAGATGGATGTAAAGACAGCTTTCTTTAATGGAGATTTAGATGAAGAAATCTACATGGAGCAACCCAAGGGGTTTTCAGCTCGAGGACAAAATAAGATAGTCTTCAAGCTTGTCAAATCATTGTATGGTTTGAAGCAAGCGCCTAAATAATGGCATGAAAAGTTTGACAGCGCTATGTTGTCAAATGGATTCAAAATCAATGAGTGTGACAAATGCGTGTATGTCAAAGACATTGACAGAAGTTATGTCATTTTGTGTTTATACGTAGATGACAAACTCATTGTTGGTAGTAATGATGAGATGATTCGAACTACTAGGAGATTGTTAAACTCTAAGTTTGACATGAAAGATATGGGCCTTGCAAATGTTATTCTAGGTATTAAGATTACCAAAACATCTAGTGGAATTGTACTTTCTCAGTCTCACTATGTTGAGAAGATGCTTGAGAAATTTGGTAAATCAGATACAAGTGTGTCTAGGACACCGGTAGATATGAGTCTACACTTGACTAAGAATAATGATGAGAGTGTCTCTCAGCTAGAATATTCTCGGCCCATTGGCAGTTTGATGTATCTGATGAGCTGTACAAGGCCGGATATAGCCTACTCTATTAGCAGGCTTAGTAGATATACGAGTAATCCGAATGCTACTCATTAGAGGGGCATTATGCGCGTGTTAGGTTAGCTACGCTACACCTGGGATTATGAGCTACATTATACCAGATACCGAGTGATACTAGAAGGGTATAGTGACGCTAATTCAATAGTTGATATAAAAGACTCCAAATCCACTAGTGGTTATGTGTTTACGCTCAGAGGGGTAGCTGTGTCTTGGAAATCTTCCAAGAAAACGTGTATATTGAGATTAACGATGGAATCTGAGTTTAATACTTTAGATAAAGCAACTGAAGAAGCTGAATGGCTTCGTCAGTTCGTTGAGGATATTCCACGTTGGTCCAAACTTGTGCCAGCCATCTGTATTCATTGTGATAGCCAATTGACGATTGGGCGGGCACAGAGTAATATGTATAATGGAAAGTCTAGACCTATTCGTCGTAGACATAATTCCATACAACAACTACTCTCGAATAGAGTTGTCGTTTAAGACTATGTAAAGTCTCAGGACAACATTACGAATCTGCTAACCAAAGGGTTAAATCGAGTGTTAGTAGAGAAGTTGTCAGAAGGAATGGGGTTAAGGCCTTTAGTGTAAGGTGTTATCAGAATGGAAACCCAACCTAGTTGACTAGAGATCCTAAGATCTAGGTTCAATGGGACAACCTAATTGTGTGTAACGGTGGTATGTCACTGTAAGGGTAAAACCCTCCAGCCATTCCTTTAAGCAGTGATACCTGTGAGGGTGAAGGTTAAGCAAAGCTTTTAATGACTCTTATGTGTTGAGGATTCAAACAAGGTATAGCAGGATACTTTGAAGAGTCACCTATGTAAGTGTGAAGTGGGGCCGCTTCTAGAAGAATTAGGAAGGCCAAAATTCTTTGAAACCACTCATTGAACCAAGCTAGTGCTCAGGGCCATACAGGGCACACTAGCGAGAACAAAATGGTGGTAGGAGTAATTCCCATGTGAGATCTATTGTCTCAGTTTACATAAACGGTAGAGCAGTTCAAGATGTCATATTCACTGATCAGCCAGTAAACTTGATAGGTTTTCACTGGGAGAGGTTCAAAGCCAAAAGCTATCATCTCTAATGTTGGGGTTAGTCTGTTGTACTCTCTCTCTCTCCCTTTCTCTGAGTCATTATTGTTGACTGGTGTTCGTTTGTTGAGTCATTCAATCAATTTTTATTCATGTAGGAGATTGTTGGAAAAAATGGGTTTTGGTGACTTTAATTAAATATTAAAGTGGGTCCCAACCATCGAATGTGTTGGGTCCAAGTGGGTCTAGATACTTTGCAATGAGATCTTTACACCACAAAAAGAATGGCCAAAAACCATTGAAAATTGAATGAGAAATTACCCCGCGAAGTTAGCTTCATGAAATAGCTAACAAGATTTGTAACTCCTACAATATTGTAGAGTTTAATGGTGCATTAATGGGGTTTGTAACTCCTGCCTTTGTTGCAGAGGTTAATAGTGCATTAGTGACTAGCCATAAAGGCTGGAGGTTTTTCCTCTCTCTCCTATACATGTATAAATTGAGACCTTCCTTTCTAGTCTCAACACAGAAATTGTTACTTCCATTTTACAAGTCAATTTGCCAGAAAGTTCCTACAGTGAAAGAGTGCTGCCATGGTTTTTGTTCGCTAAGCTAGATAGAGAGTGTTTCTGCTGTAGCTGATTTTTGACCGTCGTATCTTGGGAGACAGATGCTGGAATTCCTCAAGAACTTGACTCGTGAGGCGGCGAAAATCTTTGTTTAGGAAATTGCTACTGTGCAGGCTTCGGTTTGCTTTTTTTGCTATTTTATCTTATGATGTATTGTATTTTTCAGCATGTTTCATGTTATGCAAATTGAATTGTTATGAATCTATTTGTATTTAATCACACAAATGAATAAGAAAATAATCTTATTTAAACTTCTATGATGTCAACAACTGCCATGATGATGCAAATATGCTACTACTAGAACGGAAAAAATATGACATTTGCATGATGTATACCCTTAAAAAAAAAAAAAAAAAAAAAGTTTAGAAGCACTCAATTTAGGTTCACCATATATTTATCAAAGCAGGTAAAAGAATATTATAATTTGTTAACCCCCATTAATGGATATAAAAAGCCCACACAAACGGAGTAAGCAAGGAAAAAAAAAAACACAACGATACTATTATAAATGTTGAGAAATTCTACATAAATGACAAACAAGCTTTCAAATGAAAATAGGCTACAATATTTATAATAGATGTTCTTCGTACTACATCATCATCATCATGACAGACACCACCAAGTGCCTTTGTGTGAAAATCAATGAATGATAAAAACAATTAAACACATCAATGAATAATAAATAAATATAAAAATTGATAAGTCAATTTTCTATAAATCTCTGAAAACCATCATCCTAAGAATTATACCAACTATGAAAATCAATTTACAAAATATGATTAATCTAAATATGTATATTCTATACCCATAAAGTATAATCATAATTAGTCCACCCAAATAGGTAAGTCCCCATTATTCTCCACCAATCAAAATGAAAATTTCATTCACTAAAAACAAACTTCCAAACATGGCATAAGAAGTAAATACACAAGCCTATTAAAGTATGACAATTACGCATGTACACACAGATATCACAAAAAATCAAACAGATGCCAGTGTAACAACATTTATTAGTTTTGCTGTTCATATACTACGTTAAAACCAAAACTTACACTGTTTCACAAAATTTCAAATATGTACAAAAGTAGCTACTAAAGCAACCAACCAAAAATAAATTTGCCTTACGGTCAAAATTGAAAACGTATTTACAAACAAATAAAGAAACAGATTCTATCTATAGTGAATTCTGATTATGCAAAATCATATAGATTCTGGATAAAACAATTTGAACCAAAAAATACAGAAGAACAATTTGTATTTCACTTGAACAAGCAACACAAGAAAAAAATATTCTTATGCAGAATTTGTCTTAAGATTGTAGGAAAAAACTTCTTACGTGTACTGTGTGAAACATTTAATCATCATATTTAAATTTTCCAGCATTAATGATTCCTTTGATATTACAAGAATATTACTACCATAATCAAATTACATATATAATATTCCAAAAGAGATCCATTGGTATGTCATCATCACAATCAGAAATTAATTAAAAATTTTACAAACTTTTAAACAAAATTTTCTTTAAATCCTAGACATAGCATTGGAAATAAATCAATTAAAAAATAAACACATATAAAAAATAAAAAAATTCCATGAAATATTTCATGGCAACATATGACACCATAAAACACATTCCAATTTTTTTTTTAATATAAAAAAAACCCCAAATTAATATGCTTATTTATAGAGTTAATATATCAATTTATCATTCCCAATAACATGAATAAGTCCAAATTCGGAATTTTCAAAAGTCACGAATTTGGGGGAGAGAAATAGAATTGCCTGCTAATCATGATTCATGACAAGTTACCCACAGAAACTCGAACAAAAAATATTAAAAATTAAGAGTTTGAATCTTAATTTGGAGGTACAAGTATTTTTCTTTGTTTGCATTGTAAGAATTTATACAGTCAAATGAGGTTTTTGAATTGTTTGGTTCTTTGGCAAAATCTTTATGAAAATATGATTTCATCTAAGTATTAATTCTGACTTGTGTAGTCATAATTGTTCTGGTTTTTCTATTTCATACATTTGATTTAGAAATTTGTTATTTAAGTATACCATTGTCAATAAGTGACGAGTGTTATGTTCTGATTTATATCAGAATTGTGGGGGTGTATTGATATTTTTGTATGGTAATATCTTAATACAAAAATTAACTTTTCTTAGAGTACTTAAAATGTGGGGGTGCTTGGAGGATTTTACCAAAGTAATGGTTCCGATAGTAGGTCCACAAAGAATCTCAATTCTTTCTATAGGACAAAGTTGGAGTAGAGGCAAAAATGGTTTCATTAACTCCTAAGAAACACCTTTATGTTTATTATTTGAAAATGGAAGTGACATAGAGCAACGGTAAGTCTTGATGTAATCAAAGACTTAATATCGTAGGACATTTGCTTTCAGTTGTGAATATTGTCTAAGGATAATATAGAGGATCCATGAACTATTCAATGATATATAACTGAGAAGGTCAAACGAAAAAATAGTGACTGCTAAACAAAAGGTTTGACCAGAGAGCAAATGAGGAAAAGTTCATCAAGGGGAATGTAATTAAAGCCTATTACATAAGAGTCATCATAATGGTAATCCTACTTAAATGACTGGAGATCCCAAGAATTAAGTTCAAAGGGACAACTAAGTTATGTGTGGCTCACCAAAAATCACTAAGAGAGTCTATCTCCTATACATTCCTATGATGAGAGTGATATCTGCAACATGTGTTGTACGTAGGAGACTTAGTGTAAGCTGTGTTTTGATGATCACTTATATCTTGAAAAACCTAGAGGGGTATCTTTCAAGAGGAGTATTTAATTTACTCGAAATAAAGATCACCTATATGGGTGTGAAGGGGCCGCTTCTATGATAATTGATAAGGCTAAATTCTCTAAAGCACTCACAAAATACTAGGACATTCCCAAGGCCAAAACGGCCACAACCATGATAACTATGTTGTGTCTGAAGATATTCTGTATGAATTTTATTGTCTTGGATTACACAAACGGCCGAACAGTTCAAGCTTGTCCACTAATTAGCTAGTAAGTCCAATAGTTTTTCACTAAGGAAGGTTCAAAGCCAAAAGCTACTTATCCCAATTCAGAATATTTCCAATTGAATTCTCTTTGAGTCTGCATTGTGTCTTGCATACTTTTTTATCATTTCATTCATGTGGGGGATTGTTGAAAAATTGGTTTGGAAACTATTAATAGTTGAATAGGAAATTGACTCCAAAGTGCATTATTTGAGAATGGTTTTATGACAATATTTATTTAATGTAAAATTTGATTTTATTTAAATAAATTCATTAATTTTTTGGGTCAAATTTGAACATGATTCAATTCAGAATTCGAATTTTTTTGAAAGAACAATCATGTCTTTTCTGGTTGCACCTTTTCATGGAAAAGAGGTGACTCTTTTGAAAAGTCACCATGACCATTCGAAGAGGCACCAATTCATCTATATAAACAGGCTTCCATTGCATTCATTTTTTATTGGAATACATCTTGTGCTTCTTTTCTTCTGTACTCTGTCTTTTCTGTAACAGAATTTTGCACAGTAAGGTTCGCTAGACTTGCTGTGGTAGTGTTGTTTCTACAAGGTTCGATCGTTGTATCCTGGGAGATGAACGTCTAATAAAAACTTGTGAGCACTGTAGCGAGGGACAAATTTATCTTAAGGAAATTGTGTCCAACACAAGCCTCGATCAAATTATTTTTCGTTTCCAGATTTTTACAATCTGTTTTTAAGTTATCTACTTCTCTATTAGTATTTTTGGTTCTCGGTATGTGGTTTAATTTGTTTTAACTCAAACAATTTACATTATATTCAACTTATATTTTTTATATGTTAGGTCCCTATGTCGCCAAATCCGTGAACAAACTCTGTTCTATAGAGTTGTAATTTTTTTCCTTGTTTTTGGTTTTCCCGTTTAAGCAGGAACATTTGCGCTCGAGTGGAATGTGCACTATCTCAGTAGTTGGGCATGTCTGCATAAATACTGGGAAGTGTGATTTCGCGCTCGAGCGTGGGTTCCAGTGCTTGAGCGGAGACCTGTTTATTTGCACACGTGTTTTAGTGACTCCGCTCGAGCGGATTATTCTGCGCTCGAGCGGAGTACACGACCCCCTGTTTTCTATATATATGTGTTTAAGTCTTATTTTAGGGTTAAGACTCCTAGATCTATTTTGGGAGCTCTAGGGTTTTGTTATGGGCCTTGTTTACTAGTTTTTCCTTGATGTTTTGATTGAGTATTCAACTCATGTGTTGATAAGCATACATCAAGGAGTTTGGTTGTTCATATTCAAGAGTGTTCTTCTTCGGTGGAATCCAGAGATTCAAGCATGGAGTGTTGAGGGAGTTTGATACTGTGCGTGGTCGTTGATTCGACACTAGAAGTTGTGGATTCAACTTCAATCTAATCAATTCCGAGACGAAGGTTGCAATGGAAGATATACAGACGATTTGAAGACAAATTGGAAGCGTTTGGGTAATTTGTTTGCTATCTTTGTAATCTTTCTTTCTTCAGTAGTGGATTGATTAGTAGCGTTTTGCCTATGATTTTTTTATCACAATTGAAGGTTCTTCAATTGTGATTTTTCTACGTAAAAATCATTTGTGTCGATTTATTGTTTTCGAAAACAACAATCTAAATCACTTTCGTACGTGCTTGATGATTTAGATTGTGGGTTTTAATTAATTGGGAATTGGAATAATTAAATCTTGATCTAATCACGAATCACTTAGGTTTTTCAATTGGTGTCAGAGCAGGTTACTCTTTGTTTTTATCAAAACTATAGGAGTGTGATTTTGTGTTATTGGTGATATGGATTCAATTTGCGAAGGTAACTTGACCCATAGACCTTCTTTACTTGATGGTACAAACTATTCTTATTGGAAAGCTTGTATGAGAGCGTTTTTAAAATCTATCGATGAGAAAGTTTGGCACTGTGTGATCTATGGGTAGAGTGAACCTATTGTCACCATTGATGGTGTTGATATTCCCAAACCCCTTGATAAATGGGATGTATTCGATTATCAAAACTCGAGTCGGAACAGTAAGGCTCTCAATTCTCTTTTTTGCTCCCTCACACCTGAAGAGTTTCATCGTATTTGCACGTGTCAGGTAGCAAAAGAGGCTTGGGACATTCTTGAAACGATTCACGAGGGTACTACTTCTGTTAAAAGGTCAAAACTTCAACGTCTCACCTCTACTTTTGAAACCCTTTTTATGCGTGATGATGAGACGTTTGATGATTTTTATGCTAAACTTAGTGACATTGTGAATTCCTATTTCACACTCGGTGAAAAAATTCTTGAAGCTAAGGTTGTTGGAAAATTTTTGAGGTCTTTACCCGAGAGGTTCCAATCAAAAGTGACAGCTATTGAGGAGGCTCAGAATGTTGATACCCTCAAGCTTGATCAGTTGATTGGAAACTTGCAGACTTATGAAGCCCACCAGATTTCTAAGAAAAAACAAAAGGATAGTGTGGCTTTCACTAGCACTCATGAGACTGCAACAACTCCTGAGATTGAGTTTGATCTAGAGTCCGAGATAACGGCTATGTTTACTAAACAGTTCAAAAAAAAATTTAAAGAAAAAGATGCCTAATTTCAGAGACCTTATTTCAAAAGACAAGAGTAATGATAAACCCAAAAATTTTCTACCAAAACTTGCTCCAAAAACTGAAAAGAAGATTGTAAAGGGGCAAGGGGTCAAATGTTATGAATGTCAAGGGTTTGGACATATTGCTCTTGAATGTCCGTCGAAAAAGAATCAGAAGAAAGTTTATACAGTGACTTGGGATGATGAAAGCGAGTCGGAGCAAGAACCCAAAGAAATTGAATCCAGTGAAAATGGGGATAGTGCTTTCATGGCATTCTGGTCCACTTTCACTCAACCCCCTCCGAATCCAGTGGAATTTTCTCAAGGTCAGAATCTGCACCGTGCTCCTACCTTTGATGGGAGTAATTACTTGTATTGGAAGATTAGAATGAGGGCGTTTCTGAGAGCTTTTGACCTTGAAGGTTGGCAAGCCATTGAAGAGGTTGTTGAAAGTACTGACAATCCAAGCAATCAGAGAGTTCTGATTACTATTCGTGAAGCAATTTCTGAGGAAGAACAACGGGTTACTCATTGCACAAAGGCCAAAGATGCATGGGACATTCTGAGCTAATTTCATGAAAGAGGAGAGTCATCTTCGCCACCATCTATCACCTTTCCTACCTTAGTTGCTCGACTGGATGAGGTCCAAGAGAAAGAGGAGCAAAAAGAAGATGATGAAACATCAGAAGACAATGATGAGATTGATGGTAATGATCTACAGCAAGCTTACGAAAAGCTTTATGATGAATCTCTGAATTTGTCCAAGATCAATGACAAACTCATTCTCAAGCTCAAAGTGTGTGAAAGCGAGAATGTCAAGTTAAAAGGAGAACTTGCAACAGCAAAGCAAAATGTCATCAAGATCTCTAGTGACAGGCAAGACCTATGTGGGAAACTTCTATCTTGTGAGACCGAAAGGAATGAACTCCTGAAAATATATTCCACATATGAAGAGAAGATTGAAAGTCTTCAGATGTCATAAGCTATATTGGAAGAGATGGTTTGTCATAAAGATGAAGAACTCAGAATTGCTAGAGCCACAATTGCCATGTGGAACAAAGGTTCCAAGTCATTAGAAGACATCCTTGGGTCTCAACAAATGGGTTGTGACAAAAGTGGGCTAGGCTATAGTAATGCGACAGCTCACAAGGGACAGGCCTCTACATCTCATGACCTGAAGACTCAAGCAAAGGGAAAGCTGAAGGTGCACCAAGGTAATCCCTCTCTTCATCTACCTAACGGGGGTAAGATCAACAAAAAGAGGTAAAACCTGTTTTTGTTTATCATTGTGGTAGGTATGGCCACATTCGTCCTTATTGCTTTGAAGTGTTTGGTAAGGTGTCTTAAAATGGTAGAAATTCTAATACTGTTTGGGTTAGGAGACAACCTTACATGTCTAGGTGGAACACCAAGATACATGAGGGTGTTCACAATGCTAAGACATTTACCAAGACCGACAGTCCTGATTTTGTTAAGACCAAAAAGATATGGGTGATAAAAGATGACTTGACTTGTTTTGTTGTTCACACTGCTCTAAAAGCACGTGACTCACACATGTGGTATCTTGATAGTGGGTGCTCTTGTCACATGTCAGGTGACAAATCCTACTTCACCTCCCTTGAAAAATATAAAGGAGGAATTGTTACCTTTGGAGATGGTGGCACTTCTAAAGTCATTGGTAAGCGTTTTATAAGTGTTGTTGGTCTTCCTAAGCTCGAAAATGCATTACTTGTTGATGGCCTTAAAGCAAATCTTTTAAGCATCAGTGAAATGTGTGATTCCCACAATGAAGTATTGTTTTCAAAACATAAATGTGAAATTTTGGACAAAAAAGGAAATGCTGTCATGCATGAGGTTCACAAATCTGATAATTGCTACGGGACTGTTACCACTAATGATCTCACTTGCCACTCAGCAATCATAAGTAACATTGATCTGTGGCATCAAAGATTAGGTCACATGAATTTTAAAGACCTAACCAAGATAGCCAACAAAGAGCTTGTGAGAGGTGTACCTAAACTGGGTAAGAATCTGAACCATGTGTGTGGACCATGTCAACTTGGAAAGCAAACTCGTGCCCCTCATAAAAAGGTGAATAGCTTTACAACCAAACATCCTCTTGAATTGGTTCATATGGATCTAATGGGACCTACTCACACTGAAAGCATTAGAGGTAAAAGATACATTTTTTTAATTGTTGATGATTTTACTCGTTTTTCATGGGTAAATTTTTTAAGAGAAAAATCCGATACGTTTGATGCTTTCTAGGCCTTAGTCCTTAAAATCCAAAATAAATAGGGTGTTTCTATTAGGCGTATCATAAGAATCTGAACTGATCATGGTCGTGAGTTTGAAAATAGTTCGTTTTCGGATTTTTATGATATGCATGGAATTAAACATGAATTTTCAACACCTATTACTCCACAACAAAATGGAGTTGTTGAGAGGAAGAATAGAGTTGTTCAAGAGATGGCTAGAGTCATGCTCTTGAGTAATAAAGTTCTTCCAAAGTTTTGGGCTGAAGCCCTAAATACTGCTGTTTATGTTATAAATCATGTGTATTTAAGGCCCGACACTTTACAAACTCCATATGAATTGTGGAAGAGACTGAAACCTAATGTAAAATACTTCAAAACCTTTGGGAGTAAGTGTTATATTTTCAAAGATAGAGAGCCATTGGGCAAATTTGACTCCCGAAGTGATGAAGGTATTTTTCTAGGGTATTCAACCACTAGTAGGGCTTTTCATGTCTACAACCTGCAAACTTCATCTTTAATGGAATCGATCAATGTAGTTATAGATGACACAAGTTCTCCTACTTCAGCGACAAATGAGGAAGATAATGGTCAGTCTCCAGTCCTGGATACTAAACCACAAAGTCAAAGAGAAGCTGATGTCCAAGCACAAGAAGTTGAGAAAGCACCAATTTCTCAGGTAAGTTAGAGTCCAAAGAGTGCATAGAGAGACACCACTTCTGATGCTTCTATCACCACAAGTCCAAAGTTCAAACCATCAACAAGGGTGAAACTAAATCATCCAGCTCAACAGGTGATTGGAAGTGTCTCAGATTAAATGAAAACTCGAAGACAAATTTGGGATGAGGTATCTCATATATGTTATGTTTCATTAATTGAACATAAGAATATAAAAGTGGCCTTACTAGATGATAGTTGGGTTAATGCTATGCATGAAGAATTAGGTCAATTTGAACATAACAATGTTTGGACTCTTGTTCCCAGACCTAGAGACATAAATGTGATAGATACCGAGTGGATCTTTAAGAATAAATCTGATGAGAATGGTACTATGGTTAGAAATAAAGCTAGGTTGGTTGCTCAAGGCTATACACAAGTAGAGAGTGTTGACTATGATGAGATATTTGCCCCAGTTGCATGTCTCGAATCTATTCGTATTTTACTTGGTGTTGCATGTTTTCTTGGTTTCAAACTATTTCAAATGGATGTGAAAAATGCCTTTCTGAATGGGTACTTGAAAGAAGAGGCTTATGTTGAGCAACCGAAAGGGTTTGAGGATCCTAAATGTCCAAACTATGTCTACAAGTTAGACAAGGCTTTGTATGGGTTGAAATAAGCCCCTCAAGCTTGGTATGATAGACTTACTACCTTCCTACTTGATAATGATTTTCAAAGGGGTAGTGTGGATAAGACTTTATTTGTGAAACATACTAAGTCTCATATTCTTGTTGCTCAGATTTATGTTGATGATTTTGTGTTTGGATCCATTACTGATCATCTTGTTAAATATTTTTTGGATTGCATAACACATGAGTTTGAGATGAGCATGATGGGACAGTTGTCTTACTTCCTAGGTCTTTAAATTAAACAGCCCCCTTCGGGTATGTTTGCTTCTCAGACTAAGTATGCTAAAAGCCTTGTCTCTAAGTTCGGTCTTGAGTCGGCCAAACATGCTCGCACTCCCATGAGCACCAGTCTTCACCTCTTCAAAGATTTCTCTGGTACTGATGTTGATCTTACCCTGTATAGGAGTATGATAGGGAGTCTCTTGTACCTCACTGCTAGTCACCCTGACATTGCTTTTAGTGTAGGTGTTTGTGCTCGTTACCAAGCCTATCCTAAAGAGTCTCATCTAATTGCTGTCAAATGGGTCATAAAATATGTGAACGGAGCTTTGGGGTATGGGATTTGGTTCTTAACCCACACTACTGCTGAAATCACTGGTTTTTCTAATGCAGACTGGGCAGGGTGTGCTGATGATTATAAGAGCACATCTGGGGGGTGTTTTTACCTTGGGAATAATTTGGTTGCCTGGCAGAGCAAAAAGCAAAATGCCATTTCTCTTTCGACTGCTGAGGCTGAGTACATTGCTGGAGGAAGTTGCTGTGCACAAATGCTATGGATGAAGCAAATGCTTCATGATTATGGGATTAACCAGAACACTCTCACCCTTTTCTATGATAACACAAGTGCCATTAATATTTCAAAAAATCCTGTCCAACACTCTCACACCAAACACATTGACATTTGTCATCATTTTATTCAAGAGTTAGTGGAAGAAGGCCTTGTTGATCTTGAACATGTTCCCTCTGAGCATCAAAAAGCTGATATTTTTACAAAACCCCTTGATCTTCTTAGGTTTGAGTTCTTTAGAAAGACCTTGGGTGTAGTACTCAGTTACTAGAGTGTTACCTGTTCTTGAGGGGGTGTGAGTGATTGTTTTTATGTGTATTTGGATGCTTTAATCTCATTCTCATTGATTCCTATCATCCCTGCATTTAGACTCATATGAACACCTCTCATGTCGCTTACAAGATTCCATTCTTCTTCGTTCATAGCTCATTCTGAATGCCCGTGCTTATTGACTTCATGAACTCATTCTGTACACGTTCTTGAGATAAACTGTTGTAGGAGTTTCCGCACAAGTGATCAAAGTTCTCTATGGACCACTAATAGTGTAATTTTTTTCGTTATTAAAGGAATTGACCTATATTGGCATACCATGGGTAATGTTGAGTCTCTTAACCATCTACCATTGATTTCACTTCCATGGTTTCTCCATCAGTTCATTGCAGTCCGGGCATTAGGAAAAGGCTACCTCAGAGGCACCAACCAAGCCATCCTTTCTGATTTCATGCTTCTCTGGTTTGGTCTCCATACTCTTGAGCGTGTAAGCCACCAATAAGTGCCCACAGAAAAGAAAAGTCTCATAATAAAAAATAAAAAAATAGGACTCATTGATTGAGAGGGAGCTCCGCATTTACTCAACAAATACCCCTTGATTCCTAGTGCTTTGACTTTTCTCTGTGATGTTTAGTTACTCTTACCAGAGGTCCAGCCATCCGATCACTACAAGGATTAACCCTAGATATGTGGTCTATCAGGATTGCACACACATACTTTCAGTATGTGAGCTCTTATGTTTGTTTTTGAGTTGTGCATTCTTATGATTGCTTGTGCTTATTGATAAATTTATATCAGATTTGCTCATGATTTTGTATTCATAAATGTCAAAAATTTGCAAGTTTGCAAGCATCATGGTTTGTGGATTACTTCATCTTAGGGTCACATACTTGCTTTTGTACTAACCTCTTTTTGTTTCAAGTCTCTTTTTGGTAGTATGAGATGTTTTTAAACTACTCAGAAAGGTGTGTGTTGATCTTTGTTGTTCTTTCTAATCCGCTTGAGCTGACCTCTTTGCACTCAAGCGCTGTTTTACTTCATCCAGCACTTTTGCAGCAAACGCGAGATTCTGAGAGCAGCTATTTAATGCTTGAGCAATCTTTTTTTCGCTCGAGTGGCGGGACGAGCATAAGTGAACCCGCGCAAGCATTATTTATACCGCTCGAGCGGATTGCCCTAAGTATAAAATCCTTCCCCGTCGTTTCAGTCACATTTTTTTCATTCCTTGCGAAGTGTTTCTCTCTCTCTCTCACCTAGGGTTTTTGAATACGACTTCTTTGGGCTTTGATTCGGACCTCCTCCTTCAATTTCCTTCACTAATTCAACCTTGGTAAGTTTGTCTTTCCCTTTCTCTTTGTTTTGTCCTTCATTCGGCTCTTATGGAGGTTGTTTTGGGTGTTTGATTTTTGACTTGCTTTTTGCTTAGGTCTTTGTTCTTACACTTGATTCACAGACTTTCACAGAGTTTATTAGGCTTAATGGTGAGTTTGGGCATATTTTATCTATGATGCAATTGTTTTCTTCCTTATCTCTTTGCATAGTTTGTTTTTTTGTCATGTGTGCCTCTTTGATTCTCTAAGTTTTTGTGTTAATTTTGTTTTTATGGATCATGCTCTGTAGACTTATGCTCTATAGAGTTGTGCATTTTGAAATTTGGTTTTACATCTCTGGTTATTACTCTTATTTCAATGCATTATTGTCTACTAGATCTATTGGGTTACTAATGGTTTTTGTGTTTGTCTAACTGTTCTGTTTTTTTGGCTTTGGTTTTGGGGTTATCCTGTTTGGGCATTTGTTGTTTTGACTTTGGAATCACTATGTTTGCTTCCAAATGTCGAAAGTCTACTATGTCTCGTCCTTCGTATTACCCCGATAAATTTCCTTCTGCCCAAAAAGCCAAGTCATTTAGAGAGTCCTTCGTGTCTCGGATAGTTCATCTCGAATGTCATGTCTAGCCAGATATGTTCGAGTCCATTCCCATCTATCCTTTGTTTGATCCATTAGGAGGTGACTTAGTTTTGTCCTTCTCTGGCCGCCAAAACCTAGATTGGGTCCGTGAGTTTTACAGTAATATTGAGGGTATAGACGATATTGGTCTTTCCTTCTGGATATGGGTCCGTTCTAAGTCCATCTCTGTTTCACCCGATCTTATTAGAGAGCTCCTTGGCATTGACTGTGTTTTTTCGGAGCATTATCCTTTTCCTGTTTGCCTTACTTGTGATTTTAATGAGGTGGTTGAAGTCTTGTTTGGTGCTCTGTATCAAGGGAGCTTTGATTAAACAGTTTGAACTCCTTCCCGAGTTTTGACTGCTTAATCTTATTGTTTGTGCTAATATCATTGTCACCACTGATTCTTCTGAAATTAATCAAGAATAAGGGTTTGTTCTTTTCTGTATTGCTCATCATCTCTCCATCAATCTAGCCACCCTCATTCTTCGTAAGATGATTGCAGTTTTTGGCAACAAGTAATTAGGCCTACCTTATGGTTGTTTAATCAACCGTCTCTTGTCCCAGCTTGAAGTTCCAGCCTTGGAGGATGACGAGTATGCCTCCCCTATTAAACCCTTCACTAAGAAGATTGTTTCTCAGAGTCGTGCACATGTCAAGGGGGAGTCTTCTAGGGTTGGTCCTTCTACAAGTACAGCGGATGTTCTAGTTGAGGAAGCGGAGATTAATGCAACAACAGCTGGTGCAGAGGAGGCTGATGTTCCCCCCTGGACTTTTCGTGGCCAGCTTTGCCATTTAGAGGAGGCTATGACTCAGTGGTTGGATCTTCTGGATGCTCGCCTTAATGCTTTTGATGGCCGTCTTGGACATTTGGAGCAGTCCGCCGCCCATACTATTACTCAGCTTGCTCACATTATATCCTTGTTTCAGCTACAGAAGCCTCATCCTCCTTCAGCTGATTCTTAACTGAGATCTTTGTTTCTTGGACTGTTTTTTCTTGCCTCCCGACCAAAAATGGGGAGAATTTTTGGTGGTATATTGTGGTACAGTTTGGTATTTTGTTTTTTTTGGATATAACTACTACAGTTGTTGGTTTTGTGGGCTTTCATATATCTCCCATATATTCGTTGTCTTTTATCATTTTATGGAGTTCCACAGTTTTGTGTTTTTTGGTATGTTGCTCGCTGTTTCATAGGTGGATGGTTGATGAATTGTTCTAATGATGGATTATTCTAAACTGTTATCCACTCAACCTATTTGTATGATTACAGCTTTGTTTTGTTTTTTTTTTTTTTTTTTGTCTGATAGGTTGTGTTCGTGAGGTTGTCTAGTGCGTGTGTTTTTAGGAAAATTGTTAGAAAAGTTTTGTCCGGGAATTGACGAAGGACGAGATTGTTAGGTCCCTATGTTTCCAAATCCGCGAACAAACTTTGTTCTATAGCGTTGCAATTTTTTCCTTGTTTTTGGTCTTCCCCGCTCGAGCGGGAACATTTCCACTCGAGCGGAATGTGCACTATCTCAGTAGTTAGGCGTGTCTACAAAAATACTGGGAAGTGTGATTTCGCGCTCGAGTGCCAGAGACCTGTTTATTTGCATGTGTGTTTTAGTGACTTCGCTCGAGCGGATTGTTCTGCGCTCGAGCGGAGTACGCGGCCCCTGTTTAATTGTTTTTATCATTCATTGATTTTCACACAAAAGCACTTGGCGGTGTTTGTAGACACCCCATTTTTTACCGTCCTCAAGATTTGGACGTCATCGTTTGTGCACTAGATGATTGTGCTTGTTTGTGTTCGTTTTGAGCGCCCGAAGTCCTCGACGGAACGCCTTGTCTTCGAGTCTCTAAACCTTATCTATTTTGTGCATGTTTTTTGACCAAGAGCTTGTTGCCTCTAGTCTAGAACAGTGGATGACCTGCCGGCCAGCCCCCTTGGCTGTCGGCCAAGGCTTGTTCTTGTCGGCTACCAGTGGTGGCCAACGGCCATTAGTCTTTTTTTCCAGATATTTGTTGCCAGCTGTGCCAACTGTTGCTCACTAAGCTGTATCTTCATACACGTGCATGGTGAGATGTTTCTAAGCTCAAGACTTCTTTTTCTATATATAGGGGGGGTTCCTCCCCCATTTTTTAGGGTTAGCATTTTTAGAGCAAAAATCTCCCTCTCTCTCTAGAATTCTCTCTCTCTCTCTCTCTCTCTCTCTCTCTCTCTCTCTTGTTATTTTGCACACATTTGTTTACAAGTCCTTAGCTTTTGCACACCAACCCTCAACCAAATACTCTCACCTTTGGGCTGAGATAACTTGGGACCTAATTTGTGCTCTAGAAGGAGGTTTGAGCTTGAGTTTGTGGCTATTTTGTGGCTTGGCTTCAAAGGTAGCACTTACCTTATTTAAGCTTGTTTTGCTTACTTATTTCCCCATCTTTTTCTATTGTTTTTGGCCTAGTTTTCAATTGTAAAAACCTCTGTTTTTATGACCTAAAAATGGTGGTTTGAGGCTATTTTGTGTCAAGGGATAGTCCACCCTTCTTATCTCTTTGTTTGTTAAGCTTTTGTGCTACTTTTCATCACTTTCAAACCAAATTTTTTTGGCCTTTTAACCACTGAATTTCAGAGATTTTTCAGTGATAAAAACCTTGTTTTGAATCCAAAATTGGAGGGGTTAGCCTCCCCTCCTTGTGTCTTGTTTGCATGCCTAGTTAGCTTTATGAGTTAGCATGTTTTTTTAGCTTAACTTAACTCTAGTCCAGCATATTTTTGCCACTGTTTTGACCTGTTTTGGCTCTATTTTGGGCTGGTTAATTCATTTGAGGCTTGTTTTGCATAGTTGTAGTGTTATTTCCTTCACTAGCTTAATGTTTTAATGCTTTAATCATCATTGTCTTGAGTCAATAGCATGTTTTAGTGTTGTTTTGCACTTAATTTTAGCACCTAAATCTCTAGAACCTCCCTCTTTGCTTCACTCTTTTATTTGCTTTTAAGAGTTATTTCAAACTTGGGATCTTTTAAGCTTAAGATGGAGGTTATGCTTAATGGTTTAATCCTCTTTAAGGGTTCATTACCAATGGCATGATTTCTCTCATGCCTTAAATTACCCCTTGGTTGAACCTTCTTTCCATTAGGGGACACTCACTTTTGGACTTAATCGATTAAAGAATGAATCGGTAATGTAAAATGAGTAAACAAAATGGACAAGTAAAAGAGGCAAGATAAGCATCTTTCGTGTTGCATTGCATGTGTTCGAATCGGATGTTAATTCGAACACAAGGAAAATGGGACATTTCATACTAAAAAATGATGAAATGTGCCACTTTCCTTGGTCACCATCACCCTTGATCATGCATGATAGGGTGGTGGTCTTTTTGAGTTTTGTTTTGCACTCATTAAACTTGTACAAACATGGTTCTTTGGTCATCATGCATGAAAATTGCTTGATTGATGGTTTGAGAGCCAAGAGTTTCCCTCCTTTGAGCTTGTGTGATGATAAGGAGTTTAAACAGTACAAAACAAACTTGCAAAAGTACACTATTTTGCTCTGTTATGCTCTCTGTTGCAGTAGGGAAGTCTAAACCAGTGGTGGTCAACAGCCACCACCAGTGGCCGACTGGCCCCCCTGTCGGCCACCAATGAAATTCAGCAGATGGTTCCTGAGGCAGAACAAATTTGATCTGGAGAAGAGGAGAGTGTAAGTGCTCCTGCGCAATAGAGGTTCGCAGCAGCAAAACAGTGGCCATTCAGGTGGAATATCGAGCATGCATGCATCCCTCACTTCCCGAGGCCATTTAATTGCTTTGTTTAATTAATTAGTGGTAGCTAATTAATTAGTTTGATTGCTTTGGTACTTAATTAGCTTAGTATGTAGCTAATTACTTCGATTTGTAATATTTAATTAGCTTAGAATAAGTAAGTTAATTCGTTTCAATTGTTGTAATAATTAGTTAGCTTAATTAGCGTAGCTAGTTAGTTAGCTTATTTATTCGGATCCTCCTTTGTGAGGGCATAATGTTGTAATAAGTGTGGGTGCATGTGTGTATGTCTTCTAACCCCACTTCTTTCTCCCTTTTATTTAATCGCTTTTGATGGTTAGATTAGTGTAACGACCCCATCACGTATAATGATTAGTACTTGATTAATCAAGAGGATTTGAAATTAATTGCCGAGTATTATAATTTAATTACGATTTATGAGACTTGTGGGATCCGACTCATATATGATTCTATTAAAGAGTTATTTTGGAATTAGAAATTAAGGGTCCGAATGGCTTAAGGAAGTGAAGTTAAGAAGTTGAATCAATCTAATTTTAATTACGGGCCCATTTGGGAGTTTAATTAAATATTCGATTCAATTTAGTGAAACTGGGATTCGATTAATTAGGTCCTAATTGGAGTTGATTAAGTCATGAGGATTGAGGATTGTGGTTATTATAAATTAAATTAATTATGATGTGCCCAATTTGAAGATGTAATTTATTGATGAAAATTTGAGTCTGATCAGAAATTGAAGGCCTAGATGATTTGGGAGATCAAAATTGATAATGATAATAAATTTAATTTAATATTTGGAGCCTTTTGGGAGTCTGACTAAAAATTTGATTCGAATTAATAAAATTTAATATTAACAATTAGGCTCTAATGGAAATCAATTAGATTAATTAAATTATGAGAGATCTATGATTTGTTATAATTAATTTACTGATGTGCTAATTGAAATTTATTAAGACTAAGTGTTGCTTAATTAAATAAATCCTAAGCATAAATTGTCTTATGAAACAATCTAGTTATGAAACAATCTAGATTTGAGGGTGTATTTGGGTGTGGGTGTGCAAAGAAAATCCTGTGGGTGTGTGCATGTTAAGTGTTGTGCTGGAAGTGCTATGAGAGTGTGTGTGTGCACGTGTAATGCGGCCAAAAACAGGGGATGTGAGTATTATGGATAATGTGATGAAAGAGTCAATGAACTCAAAAAGAAAAAGAGATGAAAACCGAGGAAGAAAGAAAACAGGGAGAGAGAGAGAGAGAACTCACCTGGAAAAGAGCTGCTGGAGAGTGAAATGCAAGATGGACAATTAAGAAAGCAAAGGAGAAATAAGGAAAAGAAAGCTTAAGGAAAAATAAAAGATTGAGAGAGAGCTCAAAAATTTAATAAGTTGAGGTAAATTTCTTGTTTAATTCTTCTACACCTAATACTTGAAATCAAAAGGGATTTTGGTTCAATTTCATGTAATTGGAAAGAAATTAGCAAGAAGATGATGGAATTAAATTAGATTCATGATTATGGAAATTAATTTAGAAATTAATTAGTTTGAGTTTGATTTTTATTATTCTTCATAAATTTGAGGTTCATCCCCACATGCATGTTAGAATTTCAAAATTTTAGATTTAATTCATGTGTAAAAAAGACTTATGAGATTAAATTTGGGTTTGCATGTAAAATCAAGTTAGGACCAAGAGTATGAATTATTGATTTCTTAAATTTGTTAAACTTGGGTTCAATTTCATATAAATAGATGAAGTTAGCAAGATGATGAATAAATGGAGTTATGTTCAATTTATGGAAATTAAATTAGTAACCAATCATTTTGACTCTAATTTTGTAATCTTGCATGAGATTAAGTTCTATTTGTTACATGCATGAATAAATTTTACAAGTTTAGTACTCTATTGATATATACATCATGGATTTTGAAGGATTTGAATTAATTCAATCTCATATTTTGAAGAGAAAAAGAAAATGTTTTATGAACATCAAGTTTATGGAAAATTAGAATTAGTCCTAATGCTAGTTAAAGTTTTGATTTTATAATTAGATTTTTAATCCATGCATGTAGTGTGATTTAAGATTTTATTTAAATTAAACATATTTTCATTATGAATTAAGTTGAGGTTACAAATTAAGTTGAGTTTAAGATTATGGAAACTAGTTGGAAACTTTATAAGAAGTTTCATGACTCCAATTTCATGATTTCAAGGAAAATAGAAAGAACTTGAGGCCAATTTTATGTAATTAAAGAGAAAATGAGAAATTGAAGCTATGATCAAATGTATGAAAATTAATTTAGAAATTAACTACTTTGGGTGGAATTTATTTGTCCTAACATGAAATTGAGTTCCAATTGGACGTACATTATGAATTTTCCAATAGTTTTGAAAGTTTAATTCGTATTTTAAAATTTGTGGGCTTGAAATTGGGTTTGACATGGAGAAGATGAGTTAAAACTAAATTTGGACAATTGGAACATGATTTTGAATGAATGATTTCTAATTGAAAGTGTTTATTTAATTATACAATGGTTTTCCATGTTTGTATACTAAAGTACATGTTTTGAGGCTTTGAATACCAAATTTGAACTTCAATTTCAATTTTGGAATTTCAGAATTTATGTTATCCGCTCGAGCGAGGAAAGTCTCGCTCGAGCGTGAAAATCAAGCTCCCAGTAGTTTTTCAAATTTTACAGTCCGCTCGAGCGACCAAAGTGGCGCTCGAGCGAAGACCCCATTTTCAGCATATTTTGGAAAGTTGCATTTAGCTCATATTTTTATCCGCATCTCTTCCCAAAGCATTCTAGACATGATTTATGACTCAATAAAGATTAATAAGCTACCAATCAACATAGATTAGTTAGTTGAAGAATGAATCATTGATCTAGTGGTAATTGTTTAGGAAGCCAAGTAAAAGATCAATCTATTTGGAAAAGAAGGACTTAGTAATGAAAGAATATGGGAAATAAAAACCCGGTTTATTTGAATGAGTAAGAATAAGCATAGTAGAAGACTAGGAAAGTCAAGTTTGATTAAGGAAGTAATATTATATTTCAATGTGTATATGTTATGTGCTTGTGTAGGTCACGCGCCATTGTCTGCCTGATTTATCTGATATGTCCAGTCCGTTTGATTTGCTTCTGCGACTATCTGTGAGTAATAACTTAGTAAAGTTATGTTCAACTGTAGCCATTTTCTATTTCTGTTATGTATTCGTGACATCCTTGGCATCATGTGATATCTGTTCTCTGTTACCCGGAACCGGAGGTTCCTTCATGGAACTGACAAGCTATCTGTGCCCGGCTGGAGGTTCCTCGTTGGAACTGACAAGTTTACAAGTTCCCAGTCCGGAGGTTCCTTTATGGAACTGACAAGTTATCCTCATCCGGCCGGAGGTTCCTTCATGGAACTGACAAGTATAATTTAAGATGCTTTGTAATCAATCTGTTAGCGCTAACGGATGAACTATGTATGATCGAACATGGCTTATGATTTCTGCATATGATCTGGACAAATTATGAATTTTGATATGTAATTGGATTATGATTTTTGAATCAGTACGGACTCATTCATTGAAACCCCTTTACTCTGTTATCATTCATTGGGCTTTAGCTCACTGTATTATTTATGTATGTAGGTGATCAGGCGCGCGACCAGGCTTAGAGGCATTTGCCTAGAATCTGTTTTGTCAGCCAACCTATGTGCCTCCCGTGGAGGTTCTGGATACGTCAAGTGATTATTGCTATGTGATTTAAAGTGTAAGTTATGTTTTCTTGTTTGGTTAAACAAGTCTAGTGTATTTTGAAAAAGGGGCTAAGTCCTTTTCGTCTGTTCTGTATAAATATTATGACGTGGGGATGATGTGTATATGTGTATATAAAAAGTTTAAAATTTTTCTGTCTCATATAAGTCTGCACAGCTCAATGGACGTTTTATATTTGTTATTTGCTTCCGCTAGCCCCTAATATTATGTTAATTTGTCTTAGAGGCCTTCGGTAATCCCAGGATTACTGGCTGGTTACGATGCTAAACCTATAGGGGCGGGTTTGGGTCGTGACAATTAGGGACATGTTTCAATTAGTATACCTTATGCTTGCATGTTTGCATCCTTTCATTTGTATTGTATGCACCGAGGCTCGGCACATCATTCTAACTACATTGCAATTTCAATATCTTTTTTGAATACGTGTTTTAATCGCATGTTGTTCAAATTGATCCATATGCCATATTAGTAGCCGAGCCTATTAATTGCATATTGCATGTGTTGCATTAGACATCTTGTATAGTTAGGATCATGCATCTTTCTAACTAGTTTCTGTTTTGGCTTGGAGTACTCGATGAGTTTTATGCTTTAGCATACTTGCATGAGTGTGATTGCCTTGTTGCCATGATTAGCTTGCTTGCCATGAGGCTATGTGCTTACGTGCTAAACTGTTTGAATGCCTGTGGATGAAGGCTTATTGTTTGAATTGGAATGATTCAACGAATATAAGTTTTAAGCCCACTTTGTTGTGGCAAATCCTGTTTTAAGCCCACCATGTTTGGTGGCAAATCCACATCTTTAAGCCCACTTAAGGGTGGCAAATTCAAACCATTTTCGAAAACAAACACAAGTTGAAATGTTCCAATTCTTGCGATGTAGTCTATACTTGCTTGTGCGCATCACATAGTAATGTTAGCTAATAATCGGAATAAAAACACATAATGTTTATAAAACATCATATCATGATTAGTAGAGGCCGATCTTTGATCGGACAAGCGGGGGTGCTCATTTCAAAACCTTCCCCTCTCGTACCTAAGTTCCCGAACCGAGACAACTTTGGTGATGACGGACACGTGGCCTTTGGCACGAGTCAGGGTTTCCTAAATTTTCCCAAAAACAAAATATTTAGGTGGCGACTCTATATCTAGCAAAGCAGTCCAATTTTGGCATTATTTGATTTAAAATCGATTTTTCAAAAAGGTTTGTCGGATTTGGACTCTTTGGTGTTTATTAGTTTCACATTGCACTTATGAGACTAGATTCAGAACCGCGGGAGTCCGAACTATGAGGCCTTCTTTTCAACCCTTTCTGAAAGGCGGGGCGCAAGAAAAAGGCGAGTCCACTGTGTCTATCATGATGATGGTGATGTAGTATGAAAAACAACTATTATAAATATCGTAGCCTATTTGCATTTGAAAGGTTGTTTGTCATTTATGCAGAATTTCTTAACATTTATAATAGTACCATTGTGTTTTTTTTTTCTTACTTGCTCCGTTTGTGTGGGCTTTTTATATCCATTAATGGTGGCTAACAAATTATAATATTCTTTTACATGCTTTGATAAATATATGGTGATCCTAAATTGAGTGCTTCTAATTTTTTTTTTTTTTTTTTTTTTTTTGAAGAGTATGCATGGTCTCTTTATCATCTAGTCTTGGTCAGTTTTCATGTTTAATTTGATATCACTTGCAGAAATATGAAATTATGATTACAAATATTTGTAGTGATTGCCTTACAGATGGTAGGCATGGTTTTGAGTGATGGAACTTTTATAAGAATAGATGCAACTCTTCTATTCGTGACTTTTGAAAATTTCGAATTTGGACTTTTTCATGTTATTGGAAATGATAAATTGATATATTGACTCTGTAAATGAGCGTATTCATTTGAAGTGTTTTTTTTTTTTTTAGTTAAAAATTAATTTGGAATGAGTTTTATGTGTTATATGTTGCCATGAAATCTTTCATGAAAAAAAAAAAAAATGTGATATGTGTTTTTTTTTTTTACTGATTTATTTTCAGTGCTATGTCTAGGATTTAACTAAAATTTTGTTTAAAAGTTCATGAAATTTTTAATTAATTTTTTATTGTGATGATGACATACCACTAGATCTCTTTTGAAATATTATATGTGTAATTTGATTGTGGTAGTAATATTCTTGTAATATCAAAGCAATCATGAAATTACTTTTAACCATAAATAACATGAGTTGATAAATAAGTCTCATCAATAGATTAACATGAATAAACTAATCAAGTATCATGCCACATGGAATCTGGGAATGGATCTTAGGGGCATTGAACCAATAATAATAATATTTATTTAAATCAAAAGGAAACTAGTGGCCAAACAAACTAAACACCCAAGTTGGTCAAATAACCGACGTATCTGTTTAGAATTGAACCATCACGCCGATAGTTTGTTCCATGACTATTCTAGTGGTGCAGAAAATGGCTTGTTATTTTTGCATAACATACAGTAACCCACATAAAATTTATTTCAAATCCTTCGGCAATGCCAAAAATTTATCTCACATGAAATTGAACCGACAAGATTTATTAAACAACTTCAACTTTTATGTGAATTTGATGAGTGAAGTTTCAGAACAAACCCAATTGACTCAAAATAATTTTTTTTTTTCACAAACAGATTACGTTAGTAAAGATCTAAATATATTTATGATAGATACAAAATCACAAATAAGACAAATTCCGTAAGAACATTTTTTTCTTATGTAACGCCCCCAAAAGTATAACTAATCCAACTCATAGGAGAAAAGAATATAATAAAGTTAAGGTATTCCCATTCATCAGAGTTTGTATTACAAAAGGGTATTGCATGCTTCATACATTTATAAATATTCATCTTGAATCTATAGCATGTAATGTCAGTTAATAACAAGAAAATAAATGCTCTACGGGCTTACATCTTTCCAAGATATCACTTGGTTACAACAAAAGAGAGTCCTAAGCTCTATACATGTAAAGCCCTTGGTTTGAATAAACATTTAAACACAAAAATAACAAAAAAATAGAGCCTTCAGCTCCTAAATCCTCCCAAGCTACGTCCTTAGAGGAGGCATGTCACTAGTACTTGAAAATGGTTTCCCAAGTAGGGTGAGCCAAAGCTCAGTAGAGATAAACTAACACAATATACGAGGTTTAACTAAGATATGAGTATCAATTATATATGTTCAACACTTATAACCAAAACACATCTAGCTCCATTCCCATTTGTTCTTTTCATTTTAGTTCATTTCATTTCAACTCATAGGCTAAGTTTATAGTTCTCCGAATAACCCAACTGAGACTGCAACTCGATGGTTTTCGATCAACACAACAAACATTTAAACACTTCAATCTTGTCATTTTACGAAAATTTCGTCCGCGGGATCGGCACCCATATATACATAAGATTTTTGGACTTCCATCCTGGATACTCTAGCCAACTTAATTTTCAATGGAGTCTATCCCCTATATCCTCCCAAAACATAGAGTACATCCCATTTCTCCTCCCAAAACATTATACATATACAATGTATTTAAAGATACCGTCATATTCAATGACATTTAATTACACATATTCAATATCTCAACACACCGTCATATTCATTGACATAGTTAAATGATTAGTTTCAATTCTCCTAATCCTCATGCAATTTCTACAATAATCATAGCTATCCTTTACCGATAGCTCAATACAGATATTTCTAAACGGATATACAATCTTTGTAACAAATAATTTATCAAATTTCTGTAGGTGAGTGATTATACAAATCCAACTACACCATTCATTTATACATCCTTCCAATTTCACATTCCTCATATCAATTTCATTATTTATACAAAATAATTATTTAACACATATTAGGGCAAATTTCCCCCTTTTTCAACCATCACCCCAAAGGCTAAAATTTACCATTTTAACACATGATACCCTCATATTCAAAACCCCATATTCATTTATAGAACCCAACATAGAATCCCTTTTTTCAATTTGGACTCAAACCCTAGGTTTTCTCAAAACACCCCAAATCTCATCATGTATACATAACAATAAATAGCTACGTTAAAAATCATAATAAGGTGTAGAATATCCCTACGTCAAGAGTAAAGGCCCAAAGGAGAAACGGAAGAACTTCAAGAATGCCCAAACTCAACTTTGCCCAGATCAATAAGAAGCCCACAAGATGCTCTAACTTTTTAACAAAGGAATTAGGATTGAGAGATCCCTAAATCTTGGAGTATTTATAGAGAGAGAGAGAGAGAGAGAGAGAGAGAGAGAGTGCCGATTTCGGGTTTTTAGTAAAAAAGAAATCAAAAAGTGATATAAAATTGCTCTACTGCGAACTGATATAAGCGACCCTCGCTCAAGCGAAGGAGTTTTCGCTCGAGCGACCAAACACAACAAATGACCTCGCTCGAGAGCAAGAAGCGTCGCTCGAGTGCTGAATACATACCTTCAGAAGTTTTACAGACGCACACTGTTGCTCGAGCATAAGAAGCCTCGCTTGAGCGAAGAACAATACCCTCCCAAAATCTCTGCAGGTCTGCAAAAATGTCGAGGACACTCCAAGCTCGCTCGAGCGCAAGAAGCCTTGCTCGAGCGAAGAAGCAATTTCCTGGACAACAACAACTTGAACAACTAGCAACTAACCTGCTTCGAACATGCCCAAGACATTCCAATACTCAAACCCAAAGACAAACGACGGAAAACAAGACATGGATAGCAATATTAAACCACGAAACTTGAGTCCGAAATATAACAAAGGTCAGGTCAAACCGGGATCGCTATATCTTGTTTGCTTGTTCAAGTGAAATACAAATTGTTCTTCTGTATTTTTTAGTTCAAATTGTTTTATCCAAAATCTATATGATTCTGCATAATCAAAATTTACTATAGATAGAATATGTTTCTTTATTAGTTTGTGAATACATTTTCAATTTTGACTATAAGGCAAATTTATTTTTGGTTGGTTGCTTAGTAACTACTTTTGTATAGATTTGAAATTTTGTGAAACAGTGTAAGTTTTGGTTTTAATGTAGTATATGAACAGCAAAACTCATAAATGTTGTTACATTGGCATCTGCTTGATTTTTTGTGATATCTGTGTGTACATGCGTAATTGTCATACTTTAATAGGCTTGTGTATTTACTTCTTATGCCATGTTTGGAAGTTTGTTTTTAGTGAATGAAATTTTCATTTTGATTGGTGGAGAATAATGGGGACTTACCTATTTGGGTGGACTAATTATGATTATACTTTATGAATATAAAATATACATATTTAGATTAATCATATTTTGTAAATTGATTTTCATAGTTGGTATAATTCTTAGGATGATGGTTTTCAGAGATTTACGGAAAATTGACTTATCAATTTTTATATTTATTTATTGTTCATTGATGTGTTTAACTGTTTTTATCATTCATTGATTTTCACACAAAGGCACTTGGTGGTGTTTGTCATCATGATGATGATGTAGTATGAAGAACATCTATTATAAATATCGTAGCCTATTTGCATCTGAAAGATTGTTTGTCATTTATGTAGAATTTCTCAACATTTATAATAGTACCGTTGTGTGTGTGTGTGTGTGTGTGTGTGTGTGTTTTCTTACTTACTCCGTTTGTGTGGGCTTTTTATATCCATTAATAGTGGTTAACAAATTATAATATTCTTTTATCTGCATTGATAAATATATGGTGATTCTAAATTGAGTGCTTCTAAACTATATATATATATTTTGAAGAGTATGAATGGTCTCTTTATCATCTAGTCTTGGTCAGTTTTCATGTTTAATTTGATATCACTTGCAGAAATATGAAATTATGATTACAAATATTTGTAGTGATTGCCTTACAGATGGTAGGCATGGTTTTGAATGATGGAACTTTTGTAAGAATAGACGCAACTCTTTTGTTCGTGACTTTTGAAGATTTCAAATTTGGACTTTTTCATGTTATTGGGAATGATAAATTGATATATTGACTCTGTAAATGAGCGTATTCATTTGAGTTTTTTTTTTTTATATATATAAATTAATTTGGAATGAGTTTTATGTGTTATATGTTGCCATGAAATCTTTCATGAAAGAAAAAAAAAAATGTGATATGTGTTTTTTTTTTTTTTTTGACTGATTTATTTCCAGTGCTATGTCTGGATTTAACTACAATTTTGTTTAAAAGTTCATGAAATTTTTAATCAATTTTTGATTGTGATGATGACATACCACTGGATCCCTTTTGAAATATTATATGTGTAATTTGATTGTGGTAGTAATATTCTTATAATATCAAAACAATCATTAACACTGGAAAATTTAAACATGATTATTTAAATAGTGGTGTCGTTCCATTTAATTGGAAGTAGATTTAAGAATTTTTTGTGTTGATTATTATTTCGTTAATAATCAATTGAAAGTTATTTTAAAGTAACTTTGAGTTTTGTGAAATAAATTGTCATCACTCATTATTTTACTTATGTAGTAGAATTTGTTTAATCATGAACCATAATATTAATGTGGGAGTTTATTTCTTGAATTAGAAGAGATAATTCAATTTAATTTTGTTACACATATTTTTGTGACAGTGACACTTGTTCATAAATGAGTCATGTTGTTTGTGCTAATTTATGTATTATCACAAATGTGAGGGAGAGAAGTAAAATTGTCTGCTAATCATGATTCATGACAAGTTACCCATAGAAACTCGAATAAAAAATACTCAAAATTAAGAGTTTGAATCTTAATTTGGAGGTACAAGTATTTCTTTTTATTTGCAATATAAGAATTTATACAGTCAAATGAGGTTTTTCGAATTGTTTGGTTCTTAGGCAAAATCTTTATAAAAATATTATTTTATCTAAGCATTAATTCTGACTTGTGTAGTCATAATTATTCTGGGTTTTCTATTTCATACATTTGATTTAGCAATTTGTTATTCAAGCATACCATAGTCAATAAGTGATGAATGTCATATTCTGATTTATATCAGAATTGTGGGGGTGTATTGATATTTTTGTATGGCAATATCTTAATAAGAAAATTAATTTTTCTTAGAGTACTTGAAATGTGGGGGTGCTTGAAGGATTTTACCAAAGTAACGGTTCCGATAGTAGGTCCACAAAGAATCTCAATTCTTTCTATAGGACAAAGTTGGAGTAGAAGCAAAAATGGTTTCATTAGCTCCTAAGGAACACCTCTATGTTTATTATTTGAAAATGGGAGTGACATAGAGTAACGGTAAGTCTTGATATAATCAAAGACTTGATACCGTAAGACATTTGTTGTCAGTTGTGAATATTGCCTAAAGCTAATATAGTGGATCCACGAACTATTCAATGATATATAACTGAGAAGGTCAAACGAAAAAATAGCGGCTGCTAAACAAAAGGTTTGACCAGAGAGCAAATGAGGAAAAGTTCATCGAGGGGAATGTGATTAAAACCTATTACATAAGAGTCATCATAATGGTAACCCTACTTAAATGACTGGAGATCCCAAGAACTAAGTTCAAAAAGACAACTAAGTTATGTGTGACTCACCAAAAATCACTAAGGGAGTCTATCTCCTATCCATTCCTATGATGAGAGTAATATGTACAACATGTGTTATAGCGATTCCGGGTTTACCCCTTGTTGTACAGTAATCCGGATATGTGTCCGTGGATGTTAGTAGTTAAGTATTGTCTTGTTTACATCCTTTCTTTCATTGTATTTGAGTTATGGGATGTGTTGGGCAGGTTTGTTACAAATTGGTTGTGCTTGGGAGCCAAGTGTTGCTGCCCAGAATTTTGGCTGGTCGCTCGAGCGAGGGTTTGGTCGCTCGAGCGAGAGTTGGTTTTGTGTCTAGTGGCTCGAGCCAGAGTGGCTTCGCTCGAGCGAGCGATTGCGTCTGGCTCAGACCTGAAAGTTTCATTTCTTGGCTCGAGCGAGTTTTTCTTCGCTCGAGCGATCTGGTTCGTTCTTCGCTCGAGCGAGCGGTCCTTCGCTCGAGCGAGCGTCGTATTGCAAATCGGAAAATTTGCACTGTTGGCAGTTCAATTGTTGTGTCTGGTCGCTCGAGCGACCGAGTCTTCGCTCGAGCGAGCCTGTTTATATCAGCAAGGCAGCACCGAGTTAAACTTCACTTTTTCATACTTTGTTTATTCTCAAACCCTAAAATTTGAGAGCCCTTCTCTCTAAAATTACTCTCTCTCTAAGATTTGATCTACCTAGGGTGATTTCCTACCCTTAGGCCTTTGTTAAAAAGATAGAGGGTGACTTGGGCTTCGTTTTAATCGGAACAAGTTTGGTTTTGGAGCAAGTTGGGTATTGGGCATCATCTCCTTTTGAGCTCAATCTTTGAGGTAGGGATATCCTACTCCTCCTTATGGTTTTTGTCTTTTAATTTTAACATTTTGATGTGTTGGAAGTTGTTGTGTAATTTTGAGAAAACTTTGGGCCTTTGTGTAATTTTACAAAAGTTGGGGTTTTATTTATAAAGAACCTAGAGGCATGTTTGGTGTAGAAACATGGGATTAATGCTGGAATAGTGATGGAAAATGGAACCTTAGGGTTGTAATATTAATTATGGAAAATGTCCTAATTACATTGATTAATTAATTGGGATAATTAATTGTAAGAAATGAGGAATTGAAATGTTGATTTTATATCCATTTGTTGCATTTATTTTCTGTATAGAAATAACTGCTTTGGGCTATCGGTGGAGGATAGTCTTGATTGTTGTAGACAATGCATGATGATTAGGCAAACTAAAACTGATCATTGAAGTGTGTCATTGAGTGTGATGATTGAAGGAATACATTAAATTTATGTATTGATCGATGTGTATAAAAATTGTTTATATGCATTGTGTGTTGTGTTGGAGGAGATAGGGGATGTACTCCACGGTTTAGGGGAAGATAGGGGATGGACCTCTAAACCGGATGTTGTTTGGGAGAATATAGGGGATGGACTCCAGAGATATAGCTCATATGCTTATCTAAGTGATGTGTTGACACAGCTCTTATGCTTGTCTTTGGAAGAATTGATATAGCTAATCTGCTTGTCTTTTGTGAAATGGGTAATTGTTGGACATGAGTTACTGTCCCACATGAGTTGTTGGCCAGGTTCTGAGCCATGGTTATAAATTGAGAATTTGTAAGGAAATGGGGAATGAAAATGTAAAGTGTTGGCCACCTATCAATTGCTAATCTTTTAGTCATTATTCATAACTGGTTTAGTGTATTTCTACTGGGTTGTGGCTCACCCTATATGGGAACATCATTTTCAGGTACAGGTAGCATGCCACCTCCGAGGACATAGCTTGGGAGGCTAGGGGCGGGAAGACTTTTTGTTGTCTTTTTCATGTATTACATGTAAATTCAAGCCAAGGGCTTAATGTGTAAACGAGTTAGTACTCTACTCTTTGTAACCAAGTGTTAACTTGGAAAGCTGTAAGCCCTTAGGGCATTTGCTTTTGTTGTTAACATGTAATACTTTTGTAATGAAACTCTGTTAATGGAAGAATGTGGATCTTTTATATACGTCAATGCATATCTATATTGTTGGGTTTTATGTTGTCTTTTTGAGGGCGTTACATGTGTTATACGTAGGGGACTTAGTGTAAGCTGTGTTTTAATGATCACTTATATCTTGAAAAACCTAGAGGGGTATCTTTCAAGAGGAGTATTTAATAGACTTGAAATGAAGATCACCTATATGAGTGTAAAGGGGCTGCTTCTATGATAATTGATAAGGCTGAATTCTCTAAAGCACTCACGAAATATCAGGACATGCCCAAGGCCAAAACGGTCACAACCGTGATAACTATGTTGTGTCTGAAGATATTCTATGTGAATTTTATTGTCTTGGCTTACACAAATGGCCAAACAGTTCAAGGCATCTCGTCCATTGATTAGCTAGAAAGTCTGATAGTCTTTCACTAAGGAAGGTTCAAAGCCAAAAGCTACTTATCCCCATTCAGAATATTTCTGATTGAATTCTCTTTGAGTTTGCATTGTGTCTTGCATACTTTTTGTCATTTCATTTATGTGGGGGATTGTTGAAGAACTGGTTTGGAAACCATTAATAGTTAAATGGGAAATTGACTCCAAAATGCACCATTTGAGAATGGTTTTAAGACAATATTTATTTAATGTAAAAATTGATTTTATTTAAATAAATTCGTTAATTTTTTGGGTCAAATTTGAACATGATTCAATTCAGAATTCTAATTCTTTTGAAAGAACAATCACGTCTTTTCTGGTTGCACCGTTTCATGGAAAAGAGGTGGCTCTTTTGAAAAGTCACCATGACCATTCAAAGAGGCACCAATTCATCTATATAAATTGGCCCCCATTGCATTCATTTTGTATTGGAATTCATCTTGTGTTTCTTTTCTTCTGCACTCTGTCTTTTCTGTAAGAGAATTTTGCACAGTAAGGTTCGCCAAACTTGCCGTGGTAATGCTGTTTTTGCAAGGTTTGATCGTTGTATCCTGGGAGAAGAACGTCCAATAAAAACTCGTGAGCATCGTAGCGAGGGATGAATTTGTCTTATGGAAATTGTGTCCAACACAAGCCTCGATCAAATTGTTTTTCATTTCTAGAATTTTACAATCTATTTGTAAGTAATCTACTTCTCTGTTAGTATTTTTGGTTCTCGGTATATGGTTTGGTTTGGTTTAACCCAAACAATTTACGTTATATTCAACTTATATTTTTTATATAATTTGGTAAGATATTTGGTGCAAGTATTGCATGTTACAACTGTACACATAAGATTTTTTCATACAATCTTAAGACAAATTTGATAAGGATAATTTTTTTTTTTTTGTTTGCATGTGCAAGTAAAATACAAATTTGTTTATTTTTGTTCTAGATACTGCAAATCTATATTACTGATTTTTGGCTTAGTTTTAGAATATTTTATGATTAAACTATGTGTACAGGAGTAATTGTTGCTTATTTGCTGTGATAAACGTCCTTAAGTTGACCTATTCTAGTTTTTTGGTGTGTTTGAACATTGTGCCTGTTGACGTCATGGATACATAACAAGTTATATGGAAAGAAGGAAATATATATATATATATATATAAATACACAATCTGATGATATATGAAATTATGATTACAAATATTTGTAGTGATTGCCTTACAGATGGTATGGTAGGCTTTGTTTTGAGTGATGGAACTTTTATAAGAATAGATACAACTCTTTGGTTCATGACTTTTGAAAATTTCAAATTTGGACTTTTTCATGTTATTGGGAATGATAAATTAATATATTAACTATGTAAATGAGCATATTAATTTGGGTTTTTTTTTTATAAAAAAATAAAAATAAAAAATGGAATGAGTTTTATGGTGTCATATGTTGCCATGAAATATTTCATGGAAAAAAAAAAAAAATTTTGTGTGATATGTGTTATTTTTTAACTGATTTATTTCCAATGCTATGTCTGGGATTTAAATAAAATTTTGTTTAAAAGTTTGTGAAATTTTTTATTAATTTCTGATTGTGATGATGACATACTAATGGATCTCCTTTGGAATATTATATGTGTAATTTGATTATGATAATAATATTCTTGTAATATCAAAGGAATCATTAACACTGGAAAATTTAAATATGATGATTTAAATAGTGGCGTCATTCTATTTAATTGGAAGTAGAATGAGGGATCTTTTGTGTTGATTATTATTTTATTAATAATCAATTGAAAGTTTTTTTGAGTTTTGTGACATAAATTGTCATCAATCATTATTTTACTTATGTAGTTGAATTTGTTTAATCATGAACCATAATATTAATGTGGGAGTTTATCTCTTGAATTAGAATAGATAATTCAATTTACTTTTGTCACACAAAATTTTTTTTTTGTGACAGTGACACTTGTTCGTAAATGAGTCATATTGTTTGTGCTAATTTATGTATTATCACAAATGTGGGGGAGAGAGGTAGAATTGTCTGCTAATCATGATTCATGACAAGATACCCACAGAATCTCGAACAAAAAATACTCGAAATTAAGAGTTTGAATCTTAATTTGGAAGTACAAGTATTTCTCTTTGTTTGCATTCTAAGAATTTATACAATCAAATGAGGTTTTTTAAATTGTTTGGTTCTTAGGCAAAATCTTTATGAAAGTATGATTTTATCTAAGCATTAATTCTGACTTGTGTAATCATAATTATTTTTGGTTTTCTATTTCATACATTTGATTTAGAAATTTGTTATTCAAGCACACCATAGTCAATAAGTAATGAATATTATATTCTGATTTATATTAGAATTGTGGGGTGTATTGATATTTTTGTATGGTAATATATTAATAAGAAAATTAATTTTTCTTAGAATACTTAAAATGTGGGGGTGTTTGGAGCATTTTACCAAAGTAACAGTTCCGATATTAGGTCCACAAAGAATCTCAATTCTTTCTATAGGACAAAGTTGGAGTCGAAGCAAAAATGGTTTCATTAACTCCCAAAGAACGCCTCTATGTTTATTATTTAAATTTGAAAATGGGAGTGACATAGAGTAACGGTAAGTCTTGATGTAATCAAAGTCTTAATACTGTAGGACATTTGTTTTCAGTTGTGCATATTGTCTAAGGATAATATAGTAGATCCACAGACTATTCAATGATATATTACTGAGAAGGTCAAATGAAAAACTAGTGGCCGCTAAGCAAAAGGTTTGACCAGAGAGCAAATGAGGGAAAGTTCATCGAGGGGAATGTGATTAAAGCCTATTACATAAGAGTCATCATAATGGTAACCCTACTTAAATGACTGGAGATCTCAAGAACTAAGTTCAAAGGGACAACTAAGTTATGCGTGACTCACCAGAAATCACTAAGAGAGTCTATCTCCCATCCATTCCTATGATGAGAGTAATATCTACAACATATGTCGTATGTAGGGGACTTAGGGTAAGTTATGCTTTTAATGATCACTTATATCTTGAAAAACCTAGAGGGGTATCTTTCAAGAGGAGTGTAACGCCCCGAAAATTGGGCAGGGTATATCTATTTATATAACAAACCCACCTGATAGACAAACACATATATATATAGCTAACTATTCCATACATCCATTTCCATTTAATCCCAAATGCCAAATACATTCTGTTCACATCTCAATGCCCCAGTTCCAATCCCAAGCATGCATTTTATAACTAGTATGAAATAGAAGCCAAATAGATAATAAGTGCCTTACAGGCTTACAAATTTATCCAAAAACTTTCTTGGTTACACAAAATGGAGTTTCAACTCAATGCAAATATAGCACTGGGCTTACATTCAACAAATAACAATAAAACAAAAATGGAGCCTCAGCTTCGAGTCCTCCCAAGTCAGTGCCTTGGCGAAGGCATATCATCTGTACCTGAAAATGGTTTCCTTTATAGGGTGAGCCACAGCCTAGTAGAGATATACTACACAACATATGGACCATGACAAGACTAAAGAGAAGTATACTCATTCCATGCTCATGATAAAACAGTTTATCTCTCTTTTGATAAAGCATGCAATACTGAGATGCAACAACAGATATAAAACCATTTTCATTTTAAACCATATATGTTACATGAATATAGGCTCTGTGAATCCCTAGATGAGTGTTTGCAAGTAGGCCCTAATGCACTACCACTGTCATTTTTACCAGTAAACTGGAAAGCTCGACACCTAACCGCGCGGTTCTACACTCTCTACCCAGATTCACTAAGTATTCATCTTTTCGCAAACAAATACATTTCCAAACATTTCTAAAAAACAAATACATTTCCAATGAAATGAATACAATGCAATGTCCAGTGCAACAAATGAGGAATATGGTTTAATTTACCTAATTCTCATGTATTTCTACAACAATCATGGCTATCCTCCACCGATAGCCCAAAATAGATATTTCTAAACAGATATTTAAACAATTAAATTTCAAAAATTTTGATAAATACAATCTATTCCACATCTCATCAAATATGAACAACTGCACTAGTTTTCATATCACAATCACGTCCGGTAACCTCTCAAGGTCCATTTCTAATCGTGTCGATTTTATTCCGACAGATACATTAAGCAAAATAATACCGTTAATGCCCAAGAAAATATCATTTTCTTTCCAAACTCATTCTCCAAGCATTATTCAACTATGACATCCTATTTTGATCAAAAGCGCCAAAAGTTAAACGTAATTCCTTTATTTTCTTTAAAAATGCTCTTTTGGTCACAAACTGGTAAAAATTTCAAAATCGATCGAATCGAAGTCCGTTTTTGTTCAAATTTAAAACATAGTTCTTTCATAACCTTACAAACATATTCCAAGTTTACACTTTCGCAATTTGGGCATCAACTCTTCATTTTTCTCAAAATTTCTCTTTTAAGCAAATAAATCACAAATTTTCTAAAAATTCTAATTAAATTATATACAACTCTAAACTCTATATAATCAAGTAAAAGTGCATAAAGAAGTGTAGGAAGAATCCCTACCTCAAGCTAGAAGAGGAAACAAGCAAAAAAATCTCAATTTTTGACTTTGTTAGATTTTGATCTCCACCGGTTAAAATGCTTCTCTTGAGATGCTCATCAATTTAACCTTAAGAACTATAGTCAAAAACTCAATGGATCTTGCTAGATCAAGAAAAGAATTAAGGGCTTGTGATGGCGTTTAGAGAAAGATGAGAGAAATGAGGAAGTAGAAAGAAAGAGATGCTCTCTGCCAAGAACAAAAAAGAATCAAATAAAAGGGAAGGGGGAACTCCTCCCCACGTGGCTTCTCAACTTTTAGCCACTTTTCTTTTCTTTCTTTTTTTTTTTAAAATCAATACATTTCTATCTAGACTTACACATCTATACATATATATATATATATATATATCAATAAAAAAAAATACATTTCAACATCATTATAATATTTTGTAATATAAATGACAACAATGATATAATATTTTATCACCACAAAATATATTTCGTTTGATGGTGCACACCACAAAATATAATATTTTGCTCATCACGAAATATACGCCCATTTTATTTACTACAAAAATATATAATTTTTCACCATATGATACACACCATAAAATCAACTATCAAATATTTATTATAATTCTATATATTAAATAATAATAACTCCTAATGTGATTATTACCAATCACATTTTAAAAAGACCAAACAGTTAAACGTAAATCATTAAACAAACCCAATTTAAAAGTCATGGGTCTCATCCCATAAGTCAAATATGATCCAATTATATACCAAAATAGACCCAACAAATTTATCTCAAATGATGGTCCGAACACCCAAAACTCAATTTTAAATTCTGCTATAAATTAAACTGAATACCAATCAGTCCGTGAATTTTCATAAAATAAATTCTCATCATTAAATTCTAAAATTTTTATCCAACGTGCTAGACTCATATGGGAACAACATATAAAAATTTCATAATTTTATGAGGTCGGAAACTATTTTTAAAAAATACAAAATCGGACTGTTTTCGCACAGAATTTACACAGCAATCAAATTCGAAAATTTGCTCAATTAAGTTATGTGCTGGCTATTTTTAAAAAAATATTTGGTCATTATAAGGAGTATTTAATAGACTCAAAATAAGGATCACCTATATGAGTATGAAGGGGCTGCTTCTATGAGAATTGATAAGACTAAATTCTCTAAAACACTCACGAAATATCAAGACATGCCTAAGGCTAGAACGGGCACAACTGTGAGAACTAAGCTATGTCTGAAGATATTCTGTGTGAATTCTATTGTCTTGGCTTACACAAACGACTGAACAATTCAAGGCATCACGTCTACTGATTAGCTAGTAAGTCCGATAGTCTTTCACTAAGAAAGGTTCAAAGCCAAAAACTACCTATTCCCATTCAGAATATTTCCAACTGAATTCTCTTTGAGTTTGCATTGTGTCTTGCATATTTTTTCGTTATTTTATTCATGTGGGGGATTGTTGGAAAAATGGTTTGGAAACCATTAATAGTTGAATGAGAAATTCACTCCAAAATGCACCATTTGAGAATGGTTTTAAGACAATATTTATTTAATATAAAATTTGATTTTATTTAAATAAATTCGTTAATTTTTTGGGTCAAATTTGAACATGATTCGATTCAGAATTCAATTCTTTTGAAAGAACAATCATGTCTTTTTTGGTTACACCTTTTCATGGAAAAAGGGTGACTCTTTTGAAAAGTCACCATAACCATTCTAAGAGGCACCAATTCATCTAAATAAATAGGCCCCCGTTGCATTCATTTTGCATTGGAATTCATCTTGTGTTTCTTTTCTTCTGCATTCTGTCTTTTCTGTAAGAGAATTCTGCACAGTAAGGTTCGTTAGACTTGTCGTGGTAGTGCTGCTTCTACAAGGTTCGATCGTTGTATCCTGGGAGACGAACGTCCAATAAAAACTCATGAGCACCGTAGTGAGGGACGAATTTGTCTCAAGGAAATTGTGTCCAACACAAGCCTCGATCAAATTGTTTTTCGTTTCCAGATTTTTACAATCTGTTTATAAGTTATCTACTTCTCTGTAAGTAATTTTTTGGTTCTCGGTATATGGTTTGGTTTGCTTTAAGCCAAACAATTTGCGTTATATTCAACGTATATTTTTTATATAATTTGGTAATATATTTGGTACAATTATTGCATGTTACAACTGTACACATAAATATATGTCGGCTTTTTTAGATATTGAAGGTTAATAAGGTAAATTTAAGCGTGCCAGCAAGGATCAATTAGTCCTTACAAAATATTAATTGCCAACCAATTATTAGACGATTGTGTTGTAATTCTTTCAGCCTCAATGGAGAGGACTTTTACTGGTGGCTTGTTTATGAGAAATTAGTAAATAATAACAAGTGAAGAACAATTTTAGAATTTAAATTTCATTAAGTAAATGAGAACTTACACTGAACTGACCCAGTCTCGTAGAGGTTCACAGCAACAAACTAATTAAAACTACTCATAGGAAATGAAGTGCAATACAGAAATTGAAGTGCTGGAAATGTAAAGAACTAAAAATGTAAAAACTGGAAAGAAAATGAAGTAAATAAATTAGTTTCTGGATCTGAGTCCGGGTCCTTCATTCTGGGGCCTTCTCTGCTATTTATGCTTCCTAATGGTAACTGCTGAAGTGGGCTTCAACTATCGAAGCGTCCTCATATGATTGCTGATCATGTTCTCTCACAATCTGCCCCACTATGCCACTCTTGCAGTTAGGTTTCCTTCTTGATTTTGAATTTGAATTTATGAGTAACCGTTGGGCCACATCATCTCACGTCTTCTAGCTGTTCCAGTGCCCCGCGGATCCATTATTACCAATACGACCTGCCATGTGTCTGTTGTTGATTAGAGATGGAGATTTATATTGACTCCTCAATTTACCTTTTACACACCACGTGCTAAGCTATGATTGGCTTATACAAAATATATAGCCAACATTTACCCCCCGCACTAATATACCCAATACTTGGTGATATTAGTGCATCAATGCACTTTGCTCACGTCCTAGGACGTGCATGGACTTTACATCTTCTTAGAAATGCAACCGTCGTCCATCAATGAAGCACTTGCACCATATTAAATTCTCTTCTGCGCTTTGAACATTTTCCCACTATCTGAGCATTCGAAGAGTCTGATACAACTCTTATAGCCAAACAAACCCTTTCTTACATCGATCGAGCATACGAAGAGGTGTTAGACAAAGATGTTCGTTCTCAAATGAACCTTTATGCATTGATTGGCCATACTTATTCGCCTTCATTTATACAAGTTATGGACACTTTCGCAAATATCAACCTCTGAACCAAGAATTTGCAAAAAACAAACCTTTGGACCAAGAATTTCCACAAATGGATCTCGGAAGCTCTTCCTCTTCTTCGAAACATTCTGTATGGGATGAAGCCGTTTCTTTTTCTTCCTCTAGAAGCATTAGCTAGGGAACTTGGCCTACACCCACTCAACCTCAAACAAGGGAGAGAATCCATCATTAATTCCCTGAATTCAATAACCCCACTGCAATCTATCCCTCCATGTGCAGCTCTGTAGTATATCCATACGTCCCCTTCGACCTTCTTCGGAGCCTTGAGGACAACTTGCTTTCGACATGGTATACTTCCACCTTGCTATCTAGGATGGTGCAGAGGACTTCGCACTTTATTGAAGCTTTGGGGATTAGCCCTGCACTTCTAGCCAAGAGAGTAAAACTTTGCTTCTCTGATTGGCTAGAATGTGTGAATAAGCCTGAGTTCCCTTCTTCACTCGGAGAGCACCCAACTGCTCCTCCCCTACCCTTTAATCCTAACTGGATTGAAGAATTGAAGCTCACCCTCTTCGAGAGCCAACATTTTGCTCCCTACCAGGCTCCAGTTTCTCTTGTTGCTTACCAACAGTATAGAGCTCAGACTTTGCTTGCTATTTTCTCCCACTTATCCTCTAAGGTTCTTCGAAATTACATCCCTTACAAGAACCTGTTATGGTCTTGTGACATTATCTCTCGCAGCCACACCCTCAACCCTATGGCTCGGGCAGAACTTCATGCTTTGTTGGATCAACTTTCTTTTCTACTCAACTGGCACATCAATGTTTCTATTATCAATGAGTTGTTGGAGGAAACCTCTGCTGCTGGGATTCAAATTTAGTATGAAGCAGAGAATCTTCTTGAAGAATATGAGAACTTCAAGAACCAAGACTTAGAGTGTGGAGAAGATGCCACTATGGGTGAAGTACATGGGAAAGGAGAAATGGATGAAACATAGAAGGCTCTTAAACAAACAGAATTTGAAATGAATGCCCAACAACTCTTCTTCCAATTAAGGGCCCATCAATTAGATAAACCAAATTTGGATAGGATAAAAAATAGGTTAGGAAAAGAGTATGTATTTATTGAATTTTGCTGGACAAAGTTTCATGATCTTATGACTTTGTCCATTCTTTTTTTTTATGAAATTGAGAATGTAGCCAAGTAGGTTTTCTCAATGTAAGTACTACTTATCAATAAAATTGGGCTCTTTAAATATTATTTGTTATGGTCTGGTTTTATATTCCAATTGTATGATTACATGGTTGATATGACCCTATTCCTTACTTTGTTCACAACAACTTCGAATTAACCAATTTTGCTTTGAAGCCTAGTTTAAGTGCTTTCAAAGTATGGACTTTCTTTTAAGAATGGCAATTTTTGTCCTAAGTTTTAACACTCTAATTGCATGATTAACATAATCTGTGTAAATAACTAGCTTTGAATTAACCAATCTTGCTTTGAAACTAGTCTAAATGCTTCGAAGTATGGAATTCTCGTTAGGAATAACAATGCTTGTTCTTATAGAACCCTTATAGACAGAAAATCTAAGGATGTATTTTCATGCATAGGTGAATCCTCTGATCTTTGAAATTTCCTCACTGTTTGACCAATATACTGGTTTTGAAATGCTTACTTATTTCGAAATCCAAAACTCTAAACAAGATGAGCATTCCAAAGACTCTTTCGAAGGACATTACCTTGTAAAGATAGCCTAGGAGTATGCTTATAAAACCTTCGAAGACAACAAACCTCAACTATGATTTTGTTTAAGGCGTAAGTTTTAAAGATCTTAGGAAATAACTGGCTTCGAAGCCAACTACAGATTTTCGAAGCCTAGCTAAGTCTTTGAAACAAATTTCCCTCCCAAAACTTACCCCTGAAAAAGACTGTGGTTTGTGACCTCTTGTGTTCTAAAACTGGAGTTTTAATTCCACATGAGTCAAAACCATCAAATAATTTATTTCGGGTCTACTTGACCCATTGGCGGATTGGGTAATTTTTGGACAGAAGGTTTAAAACCCCTTTTCTTCGCGCTTCATCTATTCACCTACCAAAATTTCCCCTCACATTCCTACTACTCTTGTCTGTAACTTTTCACTCTTTATCCACCTTCTTCTTTCAACCCTTCACTAATGGCATCTTCCTCCCTAAAAGTGCCAGTTGTCGAACATGTAAGTCCATCTTTAGCTTTGAAGAGATGCATTGATGATGAGATAGCCACGTTTAGACCGGGTGGACCGAGTGCCATAGATGGGCGTCTCTTTATCCCTCGCCATAGTGCTCAAGAAGAATACATTCTCAGACCTATTTTCAGGGAGGCCCTTGCCCAACTTCCCACTCTGTACCCACGTTTAGAGGATCATTGCCTTCTTTACGAAGGAGGGCTTCACTGGGGTAGTTGGAGAATGACCCCACTGATGCTGGCCCACACTGAGGGTTGAATGGGAGGAATGGTATGACCAAATTGTACCTGCCAGAGAATGGGACTTGCAAGAGCTATGCATCCTCAACGCATTTGGTCTTTCTGGGTTTTCTATCCCTGAAGGCCTTTTTTTGATTCCTGCAACTCTATGTTTTTGGAACCCGGCTTTCAACTTTTTTCCAAATTCGGTGCGGTATAATGGCTCCCACCGTTCTTGATATATGTCATCTCTTAGGGCTTTCATCGAATGGTACTCCATTCACTCCAAGCTATCCAAGCCCTCCAGTTAGTTTCACTATCCCATCCTTCACCTCTTCTTTCAGTGATTTTGTAAAGTCTGAGAATAAGAAAGAAGGTCTTGTAGATGATCGAGAATTCTTTTCTTTCATCCTATATTCGTTGTGTAAATTTCTTTTTTGTACATCATCTCAGCAAATCGTGCCTGAGTTTGCCCCACTTGCTAAGGCTCTTGCTTCGAAGAAGCAAATAGCCTTGGCTCCTTACATTTTAGGCCATGTTTATAGGGCCTGCTCCCAATTTTGTGAGAAATGGCTAGATGTTAACCAAAGAAGCCCACTTCGAATATTGCAACTTTGGATTTTTGCATATTTTACTGGCTTACATTCTAGGTGTTTGAAGTTCTTAGTACAAGACCCCACCACCTATGGAGAAAAATATGCCTGGGTTTCCTTATACCCCTCTAGCTTTGCTTATTACCTTACCTTTTTCACCAACTCCCAATTACTCCAGATCCTACCTTTTTCTTCCCCTTCAAAGCCAACAAAGGACCAGTCTGGCTAAGGACATTTTTGGCTAATAAGAGATGCTCTAGACCTTTGCACAAAGATATGTGGGCCTCCATCCTGTTGCCAAGGGAGCTCTTTGTTGGGGCTTTGAACCCTCGAGCTTACAAGTGTATTTCTGAGGTTTATTGCCCGTCCCAGTTTGCTAGACAATTTGGGCTTACTCAAGGGATTCCTCTCCCTCTCTGCAGTCTCTCTAATGTAAATCTTATAATCAGAGATACGAAGGTGCCCAAAGCTAAGTTGGATGAGACAACCTTCAAGCTGATACAAGAGTTGGGCTAATTTAAATTCACTGCTTTTATCCCACATGGCACAGCCTTAAAGAGATTTCAGAATTGGTGGACAACCAATATGAAAGTACATCTGGCAATCTCTCCCAAAGATCTGCTGGTGGGGTTAGATGTGCCTTCCAAAGCCAAACCTAAGGAGACTAGAACCACTATGACTGCTTCTACTACCCTTGTTATCTCAACTCCTACTCCTGTTGCTTCACTCCCTCCTTTTAGAGTTACCAGGGCTACGTCGAAGCAAGGTATGCATTTCTGCTTTCCCTTTCTTTCTTCTTTTGTGATGATCTACTTTTTCCTTATATCATACTTGGCCAAGCCTTCAGTGCTTATGCCACTAAGGAGAGATAAACCCTTGAAGCTATACATTGTTACAGTTGAAGAAATCATTAGGAATTTTTCTAGCTCAAGACAATGAAGAAGGCAAAGAGCAAGCAATCTATTACCTTAGTAGGTTTCTAAATTCTTGTCAATGTAAATACTCAGCCGTAGAAAAGCTGTGTTTAGCACTGTACTTTGCAGCAATGAAATTAAGATACTATCTTTTGCCTACTATCGTCTTGGTAATTGCAACCACAGATTTGGTTAAATACATGTTGTCTAGACCAATGTCAAAAGGAAGAATTGGCAAATGGATTTTAGCTCTATCAGAGTTTCATCTAGAATATGTTTCCCCAAAAGCAGTAAAAGGATAGGTTTTGGCTAATTTCTTGGTAGACCATCCATGTCAAACAGAAAGCCAAGAGATAATGGACCTTGGTTTAGTTAATGTTGAACCATGGCAAATGTGGTTCGATGGGTCAAAAGCCAATGGCCTTATTGAAATTGGTGTTATGATTAGGTCACCACAGGGGATAAAAACAACACACGGTTTCAGAGTTGATGAAACTACTTATTCAAACAACCAAGCTGAGTATGAAGCTTTAATAATGGGGCTTGAGATACTTATTAGATTACAAGCTCATGTAATTGATATATTTAGAGATTCTCAATTGGTAATCAACCAAGTCAAAGGGATTTTTAAATGTCAAAGTACAAGCATGTTACCATATTATGTTGTTGCATTACATTTGATTTCTTAATTTCAAATAGTAGATGTGACTTATATCCCTAGATTCATGAATAACAAAGTCAATGATGTAGCTTAAAGAGCTTCAAATTTCAGAAAAATGGGTCGTACTCCAATGAACATAAGCCAAGCAACATATCAAAAATTAATACCTCCTTTGGCTAAAAGGGGTGTTCCATTAAAAGTCAATCATAATGACCTATAAGATCAAGATTGGAGATATCCAATCATGCAGTATTTGATTGGTCTATCTTTGAAGGCTAGTAGGAAGATTAAATTATAGTCCATGCAGTATATAGTGTATGGTAATGCCCTTTACAAAAGGGGAGCAAATGGGTTATTATTGGAATATCTAGGGCCAAAGGAGGCATTGACAGCTATGGTTGAAGTGCATGAAGGCATTTATGGTGCTCATCAGCCTAGTGTGAAAATGAGATGGTTGCTTTGAAGGCATTCCTATTATTGGCCGACCATCCTTAAAGATTATATAGAATATGCAAAGGGTTGCCAAGCATGCCAAAAGTATGACATGATAAGGCATGTGCCAATAACTGATTTGCATTCAGTTATGAAACCTTAGCCATTTAGAGGTTAGGCTATGGATATGATAGGGAAAATATATCCACCCTCTTCGAAGCACCATTACTTCATCCTAGTAGCCACAGATTACTTTACTAAGTGGGTCGAAACTAAACCATATAAGGTTATGGATCAAACTAAAGTTATTGGGTTTATTAAAGATCTGATTCACAGATTTAGCATTCCACAGACCATAACTATAGATAATGGGACTGTATTTGATAGAAAGATGGTAAAATCTTTCACAGCAAAATTTGGAGTTAGTCTTATTAATTCCACCTCTTATTATGCACAAGCAAATGGTCAGGCAGAATCATCTAACAAGTTCTTGAGAAAAGGAATACAAAGAGTTATGGAAGACAATCTTAGGGATTGGCATAACTTGTTGTTAGATGGGCTTCTAGGACTTCTCTAAGGTCACAGGAATCACTCCTTATGCCTCAGTGTATGGGCTTGATGCAGTTTTGCCTGTGGAAATTAACATTAAGTCCTTGAGGATGAAATGCCAAGACTAGTTAACTTCTTAGCAGTACCATCAGAGCATGTTCTTGGAATTAGAGAATATAGATGAAGTTAGAATTTTGACATTAAATAATATTCTGTTCCAAAAGAAAAAGGCAGCCAAAAGCTATAATAAGTAGGTTGAGCACATTATTTTTGATGAAGGTGATTTGGTGTGGAAAACAATACTCCTAATAGGAATTAAAAGCCATAAATTCGGTAAGTGGTCACCTAATTAGGAAGGACCATATCAAGTTCATAGAGTTTTGCCTGGAGAAGCATACTATCTGAGAAATTTAAATGGTTATGTACATCCCAAGAAAATCAATGGCAGGTATTTGAAGCCTTATTATCCAACTGTGTGGGAAACACAAGAAGTGTAAGAAATGCTAAGTAAGAGTAGTATAAGAGCATAGAACACTTGAATAGGTAAAAAAAGGTTTATATTTCATAAAGAATTTAGTACATGCAGCCATAAATTGGCCCAAAAATCTGTACAATGCTTTCATTTACAATTGATTCTCTACTCTTAAGGAATGGGAACAACTGAATAGTTGTAGCCATGTCTTGCCTACGGTCAGCTAGCCCTTGGTTGGTGATTTGCAACTTTTTAGCAGTTCGATCCAAGGCTAGGTTGACTGCTGCTAACTCCTCCTTTAACTGGGCCTTTTTCTCCAAAAGCTGAGTTTGAAACTAAGAAGCAGTGGAATGTTGTCCCTTTAATTTAGATACCTCAGCATGTATATGGGAAACAAATTCCTTGTCCTTCGGCAGCTCTTTTCTATAGCCTTGCCCATATGGCAAATGTTGATGTAAAAGTTCACAGTCGCTGTGGCTTGAGATAAGTGGCTTAAGATGGCTATGTTGGATTGCTCAAGAACTTTACAGCATTGAAGGAAACCATTCTTAATAATGGGTCATGATAAGGCTTCGAATGGGATCCTGGAGAATAATATTAGCAATTCCAAACAGGTGCCCCAATCCACTGGAGGTAGAGTGTAACGCCCTTAAAATATTATACAAATCAACCATTCATAAGGTCTAGAGACATAATAGAAATGTTATACTTTCATTCATCAGAGTTAATATTACAAAAGATATCACATGCATTACACTTTCATAAATATCCATCTTGAAACCATAGCATTTAACTCTAGTTTATAACAACAAAATAAATGCCCTAAGGGCTTAGATCTTTCCAAGCAATCACTTGGTTACAACAAAAGAGAGAGTCAGAAGCTCTTTACAATTAAAGCCCCCGGCTTAAAAGAAGACATATAAACACAAAAAAATGAAATCATAAAAGTAGAGCTTTTAGCCTCTAAGCCTCCCAAGCTATGTCCTTGGAGGTGGCATGTCACCTGTATCTAAAAATGGTTTCCCAAGTAGGGTGAGCCAAAGCCCAATAGAGATATGCTAAACCATACATAAGAATTAACTAAAATATGAGCATCAGATAAATGTGCAACATTCTTAACCAACACATATTCTTTTCAAGGTCATTCAATATAGATAACGAATATCTCAATTCATTTCCATTCTATCATTTCGGGTAAATCAATTAGCCAAATTCATTATTATCAAGCAACTAATATGAGACTACAACTCAATGGTTCACAATTCAATACATTCATCAAATCCAACACTTCTATTTCTTGCCATTTTACAGAACCACGTCTGAGGGAACCGGCACCCATAAATATATAAGATTTCGGGACTTTCACCCTGGACACTCCGGTCAACTTAATTATCAATGGAGTCCATTCCCTATCTCCTCCCAAACAATGGAGTACATCACCTATCTCCTCCCAAACAAAGATACATATATAATGTATTTAAACACTTTGTCATATACAATGACTAATCAAAACACATATTCAATGGTTTAATCAATCCGTCATATTCAATGACATAATTCAATTGATTAGTTTCAATCATCCTAATTCTCATGCAGTTTCTACAACAATCATAACTATCCTCCACCGATAGCCAAAAACAGATATCTCTAGACAGATAAATAAATCTATCAACAGATAATATATCAAATTCCATAGGTGTGTGATTTATCAAACCAAACTACACCATTCAATCACATTTCCCCCCAATTTCATAATTCCCAAACCAATTTCATTATTTACATAAATAGTTATTTCAACTCAACTTAGGGCAAAATTTCCCATTTTTCCAAAATATCAACCCATAGGTCCAAATCTTACCACTTCAATAATAAAAAACCTCATACACAAACCCCAAGGTTACTTTGTAAACCAACATGAAAAACCCCCTTTTAGTTTAGAACCCAAACCTTAACTTTTACCAAAATCTTCCCAAAATCCCACCATTTATACAAAATGACAAATATCTAGGTTAAAGCTCATATTAAAGAGTAGAATATCCCTACCTCAAGCTTAGATGAGAGAGAAGAGAGAAAGCTTGAAAGTCGGTGGTGACGAAACCACGTTTTGCTCCGATCAAAACGAAACCCTTGACAAGCTCTACACTTAATCTCAAAGGAGCAAGGTGAAAAGATCACTCTAGATGAGTAGACCTAGAGATTTAAGTGAAAAAGGTTGAGTTTTAGAGAGAAAAGAGAGAAATCACAGTTTATGAGGAAAAAGGGAAGGAAAATCATGGGAGAGAAAAGGTTTGGGCCCAAAAACCCCCCTTTTATAGGGCCCATTCGGACCTCAAAAATCTGGAAAACAAACACGCAGGGGTTGACATAAGAGGGTCGACCCTCTCCCAATCTGGTGTCTACCCTATCTTCCAACAACTAACACACAGACATAAGAGGGTCGACCCTCTTCCAGTCTGGTGTCTACCCTATCTTCCAACAACTAACACACGGACATAAGAGGGTCGACCCTCTCCAGTCTGGCGTCTACCCTATTTTCCAGCAACACTCCCAAAAACTTCACCAACAAGTAAGGGTCGACCCTTAGAAAGGCCGGGGTCGACCCTTAGAAAGGCTGGTGTCGACCCCATAATAGAATTTCTAAGTCTCCAAGGGACTTTTGACAAGAACAAGTGTGAACAACCGAACCCAACAAGTTTAAATCAGATTATACTCCTCCAAAACCAACATACACAACACCAAAGATTTCCAAAATAAAAATAAAGGATTCGAATACATTTCCCCAAAAGCTTTAAAAGATACAGGTGCTACACAAAGAGAATTTCCTGGCAGCAGAGGAACTCTCAATAATCTCTAGAAGGGAGACAGCAAGGTCTAATGGCTTAGCCTCATTGTTGACTGCTTGAGTGAGTGAAAGTATATCAAAAAGGCTAGCCAGCCAAGCTTCAAAAATGTCTATCTCTTCCTCTAACATTGAAGGTGCAAAAAGGTCATTAGTGGAAGGAAGAGATTGCTGCATAGGGATAGGAGAAGGAATGGAGGATTCCCCAGCAGTGTTGATGGTCCTAGCCACCAGCAAGTCAAGAGAAGAGGGACTGGAGCTAGACGGTAGGAAAGAAGTTGGTGAGCTACGAGTAACACCTCTGGAGAAGCCAATAGTCACTGGAGGAGAAGTGACAATTGGAATACTCTCAATAGGTAGAGGGGTATCCAAGACTATAGGGGGAGTAAATTGAGATAAGATAAAGGTTAGATGGGGCAGATATGGAGTTAGGCCTGGGCATAAGAAAACAAAAATGTCTTGCCTCAAAGAAAAAAATGAAGAAGGCATGGGGAGTGGAAGCATCATTTGAATGGGCCCTACAGTTATTAGCATTCTAATGTTAGCCTGCCTTTACCCTTATAAAGCTGCCTATGACTCTGCAGAGGTTAGAGAGAGCCTTTCATCCATAGGCAAAATATGAGGAGCTAGGGTCGAAGAATGAAGCAAGGGACTAACTGCTGCTGTATGACAGAAAGTGAGAGCAAATGTTAAGCTTATGCTGAATCCCGAGAAAGGAAATTACCAACAAGGATTAAAGGAAATTACCAGCCTCAGTGGTTATGGAGGTGATGGTTAGAGAGCTGTGAAGGGTATAATGCTCAGCAGTTTGATGCCTCCTTGTAACCTCCCTTTGAAGGGCATCAACAGCAGCAGCTTCGTCCCTTAGTATCTACTACTACCTTCTCTTCTCAAACCTCTGGAAGACAATGATTTCCTTGGATTGCTCTTCTCCACTGCCTTGGCAGCTATCTCATGGGCAGGGTCCTTGACAAAGTCAGATGGGGAGACTGTCAAATTCTTTTGTTTCCTTTTAAATGGCACTTCTTTTTTCTTCTCTGTTTCCTCCTGTTTTGTCTGAACCTTAGGTACCTCTTCTTTAGGATCAAGCTAAAGTTTTCTCTTCTTTTGTTATAGTTGCTTGACCCTAAGATTGTTGGAATAAATCTTATGTGTACAATTGTCACATGCAATAATTGTACCAAATATATTACCAAATTATATAAAAAAATATAAGTTGAATATAACGTAAATTGTTTGGGTTAAACCAAACCATATACCGAGAACCAAAAAAATACTTACAGAGAAGTAGATAACTTACAAACAGATTGTAAAAATCTGGAAATGAAAAACAATTTGATCGAGGCTTGTGTTGGACATAATTTCCTTAAGACAAATTCATTCCATGCTACGGTGCTCATGAGTTTTTATTGGACGTTCGTCTCCTAGGATACAACGATCGAACCATGCAACAAGTCTAGCAAACCTTACTGTACAGAATTCTTTTACAGAAAAGACAGAGTACAGAAGAAAAGAAACACAAGATGAATTCCAATGCAAAATGAATGCAATGGGGGCCTATTTATTTAGATGAATTGGTGCCTCTTCGAATGGTCATGGTGACTTTTCAAAAGAGTCACCTCTTTTCCATGAAAAGGTGCAACCAAAAAAGACATGATTGTTCTTTCAAAAGAATTCGAATTCTGAATCGAATCATGTTCAAATTTGACCCAAAAAATTAACGAATTTATTTAAATAAAATCAAATTTTACATTAAATAAATATTGTCTTAAAACCATTCTCAAATGGTGCATTTTGGAGTGAATTTCTCATTCAACTATTAATGGTTTCCAAACCAATTTTCCAACAATCCCCCACATGAATAAAATGACGGAAAAGTATACAAGACATAATGCAGACTCAAAGAGAATTCAATTGGAAATATTCTAAATGGGGATAGGTAGCTTTCGGCCTTGAACCTTCCTTAGTAAAAGACTATCGGACTTACTAGCTAATTAGTGGACGTGATGCCTTGAACTGTTCAACTATTTGTGTAAGCCAAGACAATAGAATTCACACAGAATATCTTCAGACACAGTTTAGTTCTCACGGTTGTGCCCGTTTTGGCCTTGGGCATGTCCTGGTATTTTGTGAGTACTTTAGAGAATTTAGCCTTATCAATTCTCATAGAAGCGCCTTTAACACTCATATAGGTGATCCTTATTTCGAGTCTATTAAATACTCCTCTTGAAAGATACCCCTCTAGGTTTTTCAAGATATAAGTGATCATTAAAAGCATTGCTTACCCTAAGTCCCCTACATATAACACATGTTGTAGATATTACTCTCATCATAGGAATGGATAAGAGATAGACTCCCTTAGTGATTTCTGGTGAGCCACACATAACTTAGTTGTCCCTTTGAACTTAGTTCTTGGGATTTCCAGTCATTTAAGTAGGGTTACCATTATAATGACTCTTATGTAATAGGCTTTAATCACATTCCCCTCGATGAACTTTCCCTCATTTGCTCTCTGGCCAAACCTTTTGTTTAGCAGCTGTTATTTTTTCGTTTAACCTTCTCAGTTATATATCATTGAATAGTTCGTAGATCCACTATATTATCCTTAGACAATATTCACAACTGAAAGCAAATGTCCTATGGTATTAAGTCTTTGATTACATCAATACTTACCGTTAGTCTATGTCACTCCCATTTTCAAATAATAAACATAGAGGTGTTCATTAGGAGTTAATCAAACCATTTTTTCTTTTACTCCAACTTTGTCTTGTAGAAAGAACTGAGATTCTTTGTGGACCTAGCCGTTACTTTGGTAAAATCCTCCAAGCACCCCCACATTTTAAGTACTCGAAGAAAAATTAATTTTATTATTAAGATATTGCCATACAAAAATATCAATACACCTCCACAATTTTGATATAAATTAGAATATAACATTCATCACTTATTGACTATGGTGTGCTTCAATAATAAATTTCTAAATCAAATGTATGAAATAGAAAACCCAGAATAATTATAACTATACAAGTCAGAATTAATGCTTAGATAAAATCATATTTTCATAAAGATTTTTCCTAAGTACCAAACAATTCAAAAACCCCATTTGACTGTATAAATTCTTACAATGCAAACAAAGAGAAATACTTGTACCTTCAAATTAAGATTCAAACTCTTAATTTTGAGTTTTGTTGTTCGAGATTCTACGGGTATCTTATCATGAATCATGATTAGCAGAAAATTCTACTTCTCTCCCCCACATTTGTGATAATACATAAATTGACACAAATAACATGACTCATTTACGAACAAGTGTCACTGTCACCAAAAGAAAAATATGTCTGACAAAAGTAAATTGAATTATCTCTTCTAATTCAAGAGAAAAACTCTCACATTAATATTATGGTTCATGATTAAACAAATTCTACTACATCAGTAAAATAATGATTCATGACAATTTATGTCACAAAACTCAAAATTACTTTAAAAAACTTTCAATTGATTATTAATAAAATAATAATCAACACAAAAGAATCCTCATTCTACTTCCAATTAAATGGAATGACGCCACTATTAAAATCATCATATTTAAATTTTCCAGTATTAACGATTGCTTTGATATTACAAGAATATTACTACCATAATCAAATTACACATATAACGTTCTAGAAGAGATCCATTGGTATGTCATCATCACAATCAGAAATTAATTAAAATTTTCTCAAACTTTTAAACAAAATTTTATTTAAATCCCAAACATAGCACTGGAAATAAATCACTTAAAAAATAACACATATCACAAAAACTTTTTTTCCCATGAAATATTTCATGGCAACATATGACACCATAAAACTCATTCCAATTTTTTTTTTTTTTTTAAAAAACCCAAATTAATACGCTCATTTACAAAGTTAATATATGAATTTATCATTCCCAATAACATGAAAAAGTTTAAATTCGGAATTTTCAAAAGTCACGGACAAAAGAGTTGCATCTATTCTTATAAAAGTTCCATCACTCAAAACAAAGCCTACCATACCATCTGTAAGGCAATCACAACTGTTAGGTTTTTATTCTTGGCAATCTCGTTTGATAAAACTCCTTTCAGTTGTATTTGTTTTCGCACTTTTATTTCAGTGAGGCTATGAGTTTATTAGATGCGAATCCAACCCGAATCGAGCCTTGCAGAGAAGTTTGTGATGTTAATACTTTCAAGATGGCCACTTCGCTGATTATGATGGGGGTCGAGTTGCCCGGTCAACTCACGCCTGAAGCAAAATGCAAAATTGCATTCAAAGTTGGTTGTTCGCCCTTGCTCGCTCGAGCGCAGAAGTCCTCGCTCGAGCGAAGGACTGCGTCTGGCAAAAACCTGAAAGAGATGATTGTGCGCTCGAGCAAAGACTATGTGGCTCGAGCGAAGATTGTGTCTGCATAAAAACCTGAAAGTTTTCATTGGTCGCTCGAGCGAAGGGTTCGTGGCTCGAGCGAAGGCACTAGTGGAAATCACGCGAGTTAAGGTTCTCACTCGAGCGAGAGAAGCTTCGCTCGAGCGAGCTTCAAAATCTGGATTTCTATAAGGAATTGGTTTTCTTCCAAAACTAGGATTATTTTGGATTTCTATAAATAGTTGGTTTTCTCCCAAAACTTTACTTACTCCTCCAGATCTTCTTCTTGGGTTCTAGGGTTTATATATGGGGATATTTTGCTAGTTTTCTTTGATGTTTTGATTGAGTATTCAACTCATGGTTTAAAGAGTATACATCAAAGGATTATTTGTTTGTTCTACACAAAAGAGAGAGTTGTTCTTCGGTGGATTCTGAAGAATTCGAGCTTGAAGCTTTGGTGGATTCTAGAGTGGCTCATCGTCAAGACAATTCCGAGGTGAAGACGGGGTTAAAAGAGACACATAGGGGTTGGTTCAATTTGGGCGTGGATTTGCTAGGTAATTGAGAGTATACCTGTGTAATTCCTTTATATCTTCTTAGTGGATTGTTTTGTGACTGTTGCCCGTGGTTTTTTTTATCACAATTGGAGGTGTCCAATTGTGGTTTTTCCACGTAAAATCGTTGTGTCGATTTGTCTTGATTGTTTGACTGGGATTGTTATATACTGGTTAAAATTGATACATAATCACAAATCAACATCTAGGGGATTTTTAGATTTTTCAATTGGTATCATAACGGGTCGCTTCATTTTTTTTGTTTTACAAATCTATTAGAGCGAGATCTTGTTTGATTTGTGATAATGGATACAATTCGTGAGGGAAATTCTATGGTTCGACCACCCCTACTTGACGGATCCAATTATTCTTTTTGGAAAGCTCGGATGAGATCGTTTTTAAAATCTATTGATGAAAAAGTTTGGCAATCTGTCATGTATGGGTGGACTGAACCAACGAATACCGTTGATGGAATAACTTTTCCCAAACCAATTGATAAGTGGGACATAATTGATTACCAAAATAGTAGCTGGAATAGTAAAGCTATCAATTCTCTTTTTTGCGCTGTCACACCTGAAGAGTTTAGTCGTATCTGTAATTGTGAAGTCGCAAAAGAGGCTTGGGATATCTTACAAACTATTCATGAGGGCACTCCTTCTGTTAAACACTCAAAACTTCAAAGGCTCACGTCTAGTTTCGAAAACCTTTCAATGAAAGATAATGAGACCTTTGATGAATTTTATGTGAAGTTGAGTGACATTGTAAATTCCAACTTTAATTTAGGTGAAAAAATACCAGAATCCAAAGTTGTGGAAAAAATTTTGAGATCCTTGCCCGATCGGTTCCAACCAAAAGTTACGGCTATTGAGGAGGCTCAAGATGTTGACAACCTCAAGCTAGATCACTTGGTTGGAAATCTCCAAACTTACGAGGCACATAGGAATTTCAAAAAGAAACAAAAAGATGCTATTGCTTTTAGTAGTGCTCATAGAGTTGGAGAGGATTCTGATGAGGATTGTGAGATGGATTCCAAGATTACGGCTGCTTTTGTTAAATAATTTAAAAAATCTTTTTTGAAAAAGAATCCTAATCTTTTGGAATCTACTCATACTCATAAATCTAAAGGCAAAAATAAACTCAAAATTAATTCTATAGCCAAGAAGGAGAAAGGAAAGATACAAGGGAACTCTGAAAGAGTCCAATGCCATGAATGCCAAGGATTTGGCCACTTTGCTTTAGAATGCCCCACTCGTTTGAGGAAGAAAAAAGCCCTCGCTATCACTTGGGATGATGAATCAAAATCTGATGAAGATAAAAGTGACAACGAAGATCAAGGCGAAGAGGGACATAAACAATTCCTTGCTTTCATGGCGGCTTCCGAAACTGAAGGACGAATAGAGTATCCGAAGAGGCCAGTTAAGAATGCCACTGATGATGAATCCTCAAGAAGTGATGATGAAGATCTTGAGCAAGCTTATGAAAAGTTGTATAAGGAATCTCTTAAGTTATCCAAATTGAATGACAAACTCACTATGAAACTCACAGCATGTGAAAGTGAGAATGTCAAACTAAATGAGGAGATTTCCGAGGCTAGGATTGATGCCATCAAGATAGCTAATGATCGATAAGCTCTTTGTGCAAAACTCTTGACTTGTGAGACAGAGAGGAATGAGCTACAGCAAATCTATGCAACATATGAAGAAAAGATTGAAACTCTAGAGATGTCTCAAGTTGCTTTGGAAGAACTAATGATCAAGAAAGAGGAAGAACTCAAGTGTGCTATGGCTACCATTGGTCTTTGGAACAAAGGATCAAAGACTTTGGACGATATCATTGGGTCTCAACAAATGTGTTGTGACAAGAGTGGCATTGGCTTTGGTGGTAAGAAAGAGCAAAAACAGAGTGCTTCCACATCTCATGATACAAGAACTCATGGAAAGGGAGAACAAAAAATTCAACATAAGGATGGAGTTCTCAAACTTCATAGAGTTGGTAAGGTAAAAGAAAAGAAGGTACGCCCTGTTTTTATTTGTCATCATTGCGGTATGCATGGTCATATTCGCCCTTATTGTTATAAGTTGTATGGGAGAGTGTATTTGCCTAGACCTAAAAATAAGAAGTTGGAAACCAAGTCGAGACGGGTTCCCATTGAAAGCAAAAGGAACCACAACGTCAAGACACCACCTAAGAACCGCAATGCTCACAACTTTGTTTATGCTAAAGCGGTTTGGGTGAGAAAACTTGACTTATGTTAATTTGTTTATTTGTTTTAGTTTTTGGGTTTCTGTGTGTTTTGTTTTTTTTTAAAGAGAAAAAAAAATATGTGCATGTTCGTTTTTTGTCTTACTTTGGGTAAAAAAAAGAAAAAAAAAAAAAAAAAAAACCCAAAAAGATTTTCTTAGTATGGTTTTGCAAGCTTAAAATTTTTTGAGTGGTCCTTAGTGCATATTGGAATTGATAAGAATATCCATTACATGTTAATATGGGTGTGCTTTTTGTGGTCATTATTCATTTTGGAGTGTGTGTTTTTTTATTAGTATATCTCATTCTGTACACACTCTTGGATTAGCAAATATCGGAGTCTTCCGCCTTAGTGATTATTTTTTTTTTATGGACTTCTGGCATTGTATCTTTTGCTTTTCTAGAGGAATTGACCTATACTAGCATATCATGGGTGATGTTGAGTCCCTTAACCATTTTCCATCTTTTTGCATCTCCATGGCTTTCCCCTTTATTCTTTGTAGTCCAAGCACGAGGAAAAGGCTACCTCAGAGTCACCAACCAGGCCATCCTTATTATATCCATGCTTCTCTGGTTCGGTTTCCATACTCTTGAGCGTGTCAGGCGCCAATGAGTGTGCAAAAGAAAGAAAAAATGTGCAAAAGATAGAAAGAAAAAAAAAATGTGCAAAAGAAAGAAAAGAAAAAGATGTGAAAAAAAAGGGAACAAATAAAGGATTCATTGATTGAGGGGGAGCCTCCGCTTTTACTCACCAAATACCCCTTGATTCCTAGTGGTTTGACTTTCCTTAGTTGTGCTTAGATTCTCTTGTCAGAGGTCCAACTATCAAATCACTACTAGGATTTGAATCTCATGTTTGTCGAACTCCAAGAGTCACACACACACTTTTCTCATGGGATCTATGCTTTTCACATAATGCATCACTTTCTTTTATGAGGAATCTTCTAGAGGCTGTGCACATTGTGTTTTCAAGTAATTGTGCTTCTTGGATAATCTTATGTGTTTCAAGGTACAAATCTGAAATTCCTTACTTGCTCCACCATATTATATTTTGCTTTCCTTGTTTAGTGTTTTCAGTGTTTATGGCTGTTTTTAGTGAGAGGGAGTTTGGTTTATCATTACAAGAGTTTGTTAGCATGATCACTTTGATTTGTTTGGTAAGGGAGATTGGCTTTAGTTGTTTTGCATGTTACTATGCACTGTTTGCTTATTATTTCCTTCTTGCATGCTCTTGATATTTACATCATCATATCATTGCTTGTGTGGTTTTTGATCTTGCTTTAGTTGATTGAGCATCCTTTGTCAATTCATGACAAAAAGGGGGGGATTGTTAAAATTGTTGTTCATGTTTTCATGCTACATGTTCCTAAAATCTCCAATTTCCATCTATTCATTTTTTTATCTCATCTTCAAAATAATCTAGTCATATGTTTATTGTTTTTTTTACTCTTGTGGGACTAATCGTTGTTTTGGAGATTATGGCATTAATAGTTATTTTGCAGATCTTGACCGTTGTGGCTTTAATAGTTGTTTTGCAGATCTTGACCGTCAGAAAGAAGTTTGTTTTTGTTGGCTATAATGGGTTGGGGTTTTTAGGAGTTTATTTGTTAGGTGTGTTTTGTCACAGCATTGCCAAAGGGGGAGATTGTTAGGTTTTTATTCTTGGCAATCCCGTTTGACAAAACTCCTTTCAGTTGTATTTGTTTTCGCACTTTTATTTCAGTGAGGCTATGAGTTTATTAGATGCGAATCCAATCCGAATCGAGCCTTGCAGAGAAGTTTGTGATGTTAATACTTTCAAGATGGCCACTTCGCTGATTATGACGGGGGTCGAGCTGCCCGGTCAACTTGCGCCCGAAGCAAAATGCAAAATTGCATTCAAAGTTGGTTGTTCGCCCTTGCTCGCTCGAGCGCAGAAGTTCTCGCTCGAGCGAAGGACTGCGTCTGGCAAAAAACTGAAAGAGATGATTGTGCGCTCGAGCAAAGACTATGTGGCTCGAGCGAAGATTGCGTCTGCATAAAAACCTGAAAGTTTTCATTGGTCGCTCGAGCGAAGGGTTCGTGGCTCGAGAGAAGGCACTAGTGGAAATCACGCGAGTTAAGGTTCTCACTCGAGCGAGAGAAGCTTCGCTCGAGCGAGCTTCAAAATCTGGATTTCTATAAGGAATTGGTTTTCTTCCAAAACTAGGATTATTTTGGATTTCTATAAATAGTTGGTTTTCTCCCAAAACTTTACTTACTCCTCCAGATCTTCTTCTTGGGTTCTAGGGTTTACATCTGGAGATATTTTGCTAGTTTTCTTTGATGTTTTGATTGAGTATTCAACTCATGGTTTAAAGAATATACATCAAAGGATTATTTGTTTGTTCTACACAAAAGAGACAGTTGTTCTTCGGTGGATTCTGAAGAATTCGAGCCTGAAGCTTTATTGGATTCTAGAGTGGCTCATCGTCAAGACAATTCCGAGGTGAAGACGGGGTTGGAAGAGGCACATAGGGGTTGGTTCAATTCGGGCATGGATTCGCTAGGTAATTGAGAGTATACCTGTGTAATTCCTTTATATCTTCTTAGTGGATTGTTTTGTAGCTGTTGCCCGTAGTTTTTTTTATCACAATTGGAGGTGTCCAATTGTGGTTTTTCCACGTAAAATCGTTGTGTCGATTTGTCTTGATTGTTTGATTGGGATTGTTATATACTGGTTAACATTGATACATAATCACAAATCAACATTTAGGAGATTTCTAGATTTTTCAACAATAAATATTTGTAATCATAATTTCATATATAAACAGATTGTATGTATATATATATATATTTCCTTCTTTCCATATAACTTGTTATGTATCCATTACGTCAACATTAGCAAACAGAAGGTACAATATTCAAACACACCAAAAAACCAAAACAGGTTTAGGGACGTTTATCACGACAAATAAGCAACAATTGCGCATGTACACACAATTTAATCATAAAATATTCTAAAACTAAACCAAAAATCAATAATATAGATTTGTAGAATCCAGAACAAAAATAAAAAAAAAATTTGTATTTTACTTGGATATGCAATCAAAAAAATAATATCCTTATCGAATTTGTCTTAAGATTGTCAGAAAAAATTTTATGTGTACAGCTATAACATGCAATACTTGCACCAAATATCTTACCAAATTATACAAAAAAATATAAGTTGAATATAATGTAAATTGTTTGGGTTAAACCAAACCAAACCATATACCGAGAACCAAAAATACTAACAGAGAAGTAGATAACTTACAAACAGATTGTAAAAATCTAGAAATGAAAAACAATTTGATCGAGGCTTGTGTTCGCCCCTCGCTATGGTGCTCACGAGTTTTTATTGGACGTTCGTCTCCCAGGATACAATAATCGAACCTTGCAGAAGCAGCACTACTACGGCAAGTCTGGCGAACCTTACTGTGCAAAATCCTCTCGCAGAAAAGACAGAGTGTAGAAGAAAAGAAACACAAGACAAATTCCAATACAAAATGAATGCAATAGCGGCATGTTTATAGATGAATTGGTGCTTCTTCGAATGGTCATGGTGATTTTTCAAAAGAGACATCTCTTTTCCATGAAAAGGTACAACTAGAAAAGACATGATTGTTCTTTCAAAAGAATTCGAATTCTGAATCGAATCATGTTCAAATTTGACCCAAAAAATTAACGAATTTATTTAAATAAAATCAAATTTTACATTAAATAAATATTGACTTAAAACCATTCTCAAATGGTGCATTTTGGAGCCAATTTCTTATTCAACTATTAATGGTTTCGAAACCATTTTTCAACAATCCCCCACATGAATGAAATGACGAAAAAGTATGTGAGACACAATGCTGACTCAAAGAGAATTCAATTGGTAATATTTTGAATGGGGATAAGTAGCTTTTGGCTTTGAACCTTCCTTAGTGAAAGACTATCGAACTTACTAGCTAATCAGTGGGCTAGATGCCTTGAACTATTTAGCCGTTTGTGTAAATCAAGACAATAGAATTCACACAGAATATCTTCAGACACAACTTAGTTCTCACGGTTGTGCCCGTTTTGGCCTTGGGCATGTCTTGGTATTTCGTGAGTGCTTTGGAGAATTTAGCCTTATCAATTATCATAGAAACGACCCCTTCACACTCATATAGGTGATCCTTATTTCGAGTCTATTTAATACTCCTCTTGAAAGATACCCGTCTAGGTTTTTCGAGATATAAGTGATCATTAAAACATAACTTACAGTAAGTCCCCTACATACTACACATGTTGTAGATATCGCTCTCATCATAGGAATGGATAGGAGATAGACTCCCTTAGTGATTTCTGATGAGCCACACATAACTTAGTTATTAGGATCTCCAGTCATTTAAGTAGGGTTACCATTATGATGACTCTTATGTAATAGGCTTTAATAACATTGCCCTCGATGAACTTTCCCTCATTTGCTCTCTGGTCAAACCTTTTATTTAGTGGCCATTTTTTTTTCGTTTGACCTTCTTCTCAATTATATATGATTGAATAGTTCAAGGATCCACTATATTATCCTTAGACAATATTCACAACTGAAAGCAAATATCCTACAGTATTAAGTCTTTGATTACATTAAGACTTACCGTTACTCTATGTCACTCCCATTTTCAAATAATAAACATAGTGGTGTTCCTTACGAGTTAATGAAACCATTTTTGCTTCAAATCCAACTTTGTCCTGTAGAAAGAATTGAGATTCTTTGTGGACCTACTATCGGAACCGTTACTTTGGTAAAATCCTCCAAGCGCCCCCACATTTTAAGTACTCTAAGAAATATTAATTTTCTTATTAAGAAATTACCAAACAAAAATATCAATACACCCCCACAATTCTGATATGAATCAAAATATAACATTCATCACTTATTGACTATGGTGTGCTTGAATAACAAATTTCTAAATCAAATGTATGAAATAGAAAACCCAGAATAATTATAACTATACAAGTCAGAATTAATGCTTAGATAAAATCAGATTTTCATAAGGGCAAATTACAAACACCTCTCTCGAGATTTGGTGAAAATACAGATTCCCCCCTGAGGTTTGAGAAATTACATACCGTCCCCTGATATTTATATTTCCATAACAAATTACCCACTGAGGTTTTTATTTTCATACAGATTCCCCCCTAATTTCTCCTAATTTGTTATGAAAATTTGACCATCAGGGGGCAATTTGTAATTTCTCAAACCTCAGGGGGGAATCTGTATTTTCACCAAACCTCGAGGGGGGTGTTTGTAATTTGCCCTTTTCATAAAGATTTTTCCTAAGAACCAAACAATTCAAAAAACCTCGTTTGACTATATAAATTCTTACAATGCAAACAAAGAGAAATACTTGTACCTCCAAATAAAGATTCAAACTCTTAATTTTTAGTATTTTTTGTTCGAGTTTCTATGGGTAACTTGTCATGAATCACGATTAGCAGATAATTCTACTTCTCTCCCCCACATTTGTGATAATACATAAATTAGCATAAACAACGTGACTCATTTACGAACAAGTGTCACTGTCACAAAAATATGTGTGACAAAAGTAAATTGATTTATCTCTTCTAATTCAAGAGATAAACTCCCACATTAAATATTATGGTTCATGGTTATACAAATTCTACTACACAAGTAAAATAATGAGTGATGACAATTTATATCACAAAACTCAAAGTTACTTTAAGATAACTTTCAATTGATTATTAACGAAATAATAATCAATACAAAAAATTCCTCAATCTACTTCCAATTAAATGGAACGACACCACTATTTAAATCATCATGCTTAAATTTTCCTGTCTTAATGGTTGCTTTGATATTACAAGAATATTACTACCACAATCAAATTACACATAATATTTCATAAGTGATCCAGTGGTATGTCATCATCACAATCAAAAATTAATTAATAATTTCATGAACTTTAAAAAAAAAAAAAAAATAGTTAAATCCCAGACATAGCATTGGAAATAAATTAATCCAAAAAAAAAAAACACACATATCGCATTTTTTGTTTCAGGAAAGATTTCATGGCAACATATAACACATAAAACTCATTCCGAAATAATTTAATAATAAAAAATAATAAAATAATAAAAACTAAAATTAATGCACTCATTTACAAAGTCAATATATCAATTTATATTTCCCAATAACATGAAAAAGTCCAAATTCGAAATTTTCAAAAGTCACGAACAAAAGAGTTGCATCTATTCTTATAAAAGTTCCATCACTCAAAACAATGCCTACCATCTGTAAGGAAATCACTACAAATATTTGCAATCATAATTTCATATTTCTGCAAGTGATATCAAATTAAACATGAAAACTGACCAAGACTAGATGATGAAGAGACCATGCATGATTTATACTCTTCAAAAAAAAAAAAAGGTTTAGAAGCACTTAATTTAGGATCACCATATATTTATCAGAGCAGGTAAAAGAATATTATAATTTGTTAACCACTATTAATGGATATAAAAAGCTCACACAAACAAAGCAAGAAAGAGGAGAAAAAAAAAAAAAAAAAAAACACAACAGTACTATTATAAATGTTGAGAAATTTTGCATAAATGACAAACAACCTTTCAAATGAAAATAGACTACGATATTTATAATAGATGTTCTTCGTACTACATCATCATCATCATGACAAACACCACCAAGTGACTTTGTGTGAAAATCAATGAATGATAAAAACAATTGAACGCATCAATGAACAATAAATAAATACAAAAATTGATAAGTCAGTTTTCTATAAATCTCTGAAAACCATCATCCTAAGAATTATACCAACTACGAAAATCAATTTACAAAATATGATTAATCTAAATATGTATATTCTATACCCAGAAAGTGTAATCATAATCAGCCCACCCAAATAGGTAAGTCCCCATTATTCTCCACAAATCAAAATGAAAATTTCATTCACTAAAAACAAACTTCCAAACATGGCATAAGAAGTAAATACACAAGCCTATTAAAGTATGACAATTACGCATGTACACACAGATATCACAAAAAATCAAAAGATGCCAATGTAACAGCATTTATTAGTTTTTCTATTCATATACTACATTAAAACCAACACTTACACCGTTTCACAAAATTTCAAATTTGTACAAAAGTAGTTACTAAAGCAACCAACCAAAAATAAATTTACCTTATGGTCAAAATTGAAAACGTAGTCACAAACTAATAAAGAACCAGATTCTATCTATAGTATATTCTGATTATGCAGAATCATATAGATTCAGGATAAAACAATTTGAACCAAAAAATACAGAAGAACAATTTGTATTTCACGTGAACAGGCAAACAAGAAAAAAATATTCTGGAACAATCTTTTGTGTAAAATAAATAATTAAAACAAATCAAACAAATAAAAAAATAAATTACTTAGAATTTATTTTACCGAAGTGAATAAGTACAAAAAGATCAAGTCGAGTGTGTGACACTCTATCCTTAAAACAGATTCGCCCCCGCTCCGGTGCTTACGAATAAATGGCGTTTATCTCGCAGGATACAACGATCTTTACACATAGCACTCTGAACAGTCTGTACGGTGAACAAAACCTGTGTTCTATACTCTTTGAATTTTTTCTAAATAACTAAGATGAAGAATAATGCAAATAGAGCAAGAAATGGAAAGCTACAAGTGAATTCGGAATAGAGAAATCTGCTGGAATGTCCTGGTATTTATAAGGCTGAACATGTTTGAATTTCAAACCGAACATGTGTGTTTTTGAAATGAACAGATCTGTTGAAGAACAAAACAGGTACAAATACAAATTTGAATCTGTTCGGGAAGAAATAAACTGCTGGGCAGTTTGAAACCTGTTTGACAATTTGAATCTATCCAAAAACTGCTGGCAGTTTTCAACCTGTTAGAACAGTTTAATCTATTGGGAATTTCGAACAAAAACAGGCATAATTTCTGGACAGAAAATTTGAATTCAAATTTGGCATAAAATTTGAATTAATTTCGTTTAGGAAAATTAATTTTCCCACAAGAATTTTTGGAAAAAATTTAAATAAATTTTGTCCAAAAAATTAATGTTAGAACTGACCCACAACCCACACCTCCCACCCAGACCCGGCCCGGCTCGGCCAGACGGACGGTGATGACGCGCGCGTGTGTGGTGGTTTGAGCCAAGGCTCATTTTGTCCATAACTCCTCCCTTTTACAAACTTGGGGTGCCTCTTGAGGCCCAACCTAAGTTTGTCCACCTAGAGCTTATATACTCACAAAAGCTCACTTAAAGTTTCAATGTGGGACAATCCATTTCAAGGAAACCCACACGTTACACTTTAATTGTCCATTCCACAAACCTGAAAATGACTTTAACTTCTCATTCACTCATAAATGGTTTTGACAAACCGTCTTCATTGTGTGACTTGCCATGCAGCAAGGAACACATCGCCTCTTTGGACCCACCCCAAATGGTGCATTTTGGAGTCAATTTCTCATTCAACTATTAATGGTTTCCAAACCATTTTTTCAACAATCGAAATTGACTCCAAATTGCACCATTTGATAAAGGTTTTAAGACAATATTTATTTAATGTAAAATTTGATTTCATTTAAATAAATTCGTTAATTTTTTGGGTCAAATTTGAACATGATTCGATTCAGAATTCGAATTCTTTTGAAAGAACAATCATGTCTTTTCTGGTTATACCTTTTCATGGAAAAGAGGTGACTTTTTTGAAAAGTCACCATGACCATACGAAGATGCACCAATTCATCTATATAAACAGGCCCCTATTACATTCATTTTGTATTGGAATTCATCTTGTGTTTCTTTTCTTCTGCACTCTGTCTTTTCTGTAAGAGAATTTTGCACAGTAAGGTTCACCAGACTTACCGTGGTAGTGCTGCTTCTGCAAGGTTCGATCGTTGTATCCTGGGAGACGAATGTCCAATAAAAACTTGTGAGCACCATAGCGAGGGACGAATTTGTCTTAAGGAAATTGTGTCTAACATAAGCCTCGATCAAATTTTTTTTCATTTCCAGATTTTTATAATTTGTTTGTAACTTATCTACTTCTCTGTTAGTATTTTTGGTTCTCGGTATATGGTTTGGTTTGGTTTAACCCAAACAATTTACGTTATATTCAACTTATATTTTTTATATAATTTAGTAAGATATTTGGTGCAAGTATTGCATTTAGCTTTGAACCTTCCTTAGTGAAAGACTATTGGACTTACTAGCTAATCAGTGGACGTGATGTCTTGAACTGTTCAGCCGTTTGTGTAAGCCAAGACAATAGAATTCATACATAATATCTTCAAACACATCTTAGTTCTCACAGTTGTGCCCGTTTTGGCCTTGGGAAAGTCCTGATATTTCGTGAGTGCTTTGGAGAATTTAGCCTTATCAATTCTCATAAAAGCGACCCATTCACACTCATATAGGTGACTCTTATTTCGAGTCTATTAAATAATCCCCTTGAAAGATACCCCTCTAGGTTTTTCAAGATATAAGTGATCATTAAAAGCATAGCTTACCCTAAGTCTCCTACATACAACACAGCATGGTGCCATCCCTGAAATCATCCCTTCTGAGTTAATAAAACAAGTCAATTAGTTCTCTTCCATTTACAAGCTCGGCCAGCATAAAAGTCAATTTCCTTGGTTACTCCATTTCATGGCCAAATATAAAGTCCCTTGGATTTTTAAATGGCAATACAGTCCATCCAATAACATAGTCAGTCATCAACATTTTGTTAAATGGTGGGATGCATTCAAAGCCCATCGTATTATTGAACAAGTCTAACAAGAATTTCCAGTTAACATTCATGCCCCAACTCCTGCAATGGTCAAATCTCAACAAAACCCAAAGGCTTCAGTCACACAAGGAAGCCCACTTCCCTTCATTACAGTCTGGCTTGGAAGCCCATCAACCAGCATTGAACCTTCCAAATCCAAGTCATCCAAGGCCAAGCCCAAAGCAAAGCCCAAGTCAACCACTAATGATGAATTGATCCAAATGGCCAAATTAATGGCCCAAGCAAAGTCACAAATTGAAGATAAAGCCTCGGATGATTTGGCCTCCTCTGAAGCCTCAACCAGTCATGATCCATATGGTCCACAATTCCAAGATGCTCAGGACCCATATGCTTAAAAATTCATTGGATTCCATATATGTACATCAGCTTCAGTCACTACTCTTACTTTGAGAAAAACTGCTGATATATATATTAATTCCCCATTAGTCAATTGTGCAGTCACATTCCCTCACTGCAAGTAAAAAAAAAAAAAAGAGACGGAAGCAGCACATAAATAAAACAAGTTAAATAAACTAAATTAAATAAACTTAAATCAACTAAAATAAAATAAACTAAATTGAATAAACTTACATAAAATAAATAGAATATTTTAAAATAAGAACAGATAAGAAGAAATAAAATAAACTTACAATCGTTTAAATTAATTTACAATCAGTTACTGGAAGTAATCGAAAAATACATAATTGTTTACTGGAAGTAACTAGAAAATACAGCTTCTACTTGCATCCTTAAAAACTGAATTTGAAAACAAACTTAAAATTTTACAGAAACTGAGAGAAACTGCGAAAGAAAATTTTGAACTCTCTCTCTCTGAATTGGCCTTGACTGAGGAGCCTCTTTTATAGGCAAAGTGGATAACTGTTAAGCTTGTGAACTTGGAACTGTGAGGCCCGTGACTGGAGCTGTGAGGCTTGTGACTTCAAAAGTTGGAAAATACTGTGAAACTTATGACTTCTGAAAAGCTTGAAAATAAGAGGTACATAGGTGCTAAAAGCATCTTTCTGTGACCGATAACTTTTTTACTCTCATTTTTTTTTTTTAACTTGCAGTGAGAGAACATGACTACACAGTTGATTGATGGGGAATCAATATATATATCAGCAGCTTTTCTCAAAGTAAGAGTAGTGACTGAAGTTGATGTACATATATGGAATCCAATGACTTTTTAGGCATATGGGACCTAAGCATCTTGGAATTGTGGACCATATGAATCATGACTGGTTGTGGCTTCAAAGGAGGCCGAATCATCCGAGGCTTTATCTTCAATTTGTGACTTTGCTTGGGCCATCAATAATTTGGCCATTTGGATCAATTCATCACTAGAGGTTGACTTGGGCTTTGCTTTGGGCTTGGCCTTGGATGACTTGGATTTGGAAGGTTCAATGCCGGTTGATGGGCTTCCAAGCCTGACTGTAGTGAGGGGAAATGGGCTTTCTTGTGTGACTGAAGCATTTGGGTTTTGTTGAGATTTGACCATTGCAGGAGTTAGGGCATGAATGTTAATTGGAAATTCCTACTAGACTTGTTCAATAATATGATGGGCTTTGAATGCATCCCACCATTTAACAAAATGTTGATGGCTAACTATGTTATTGGATAGACTATATTGCTATTTAAAAATCCAAGGGGCTTTATATCTGGCCATGAAATGGAGTAACCAAGGAAACTGACTTTTATGCTGGCCGAGCTTGTAAATGGAAGAGAACTAATTGACTTGTTCTATTAACTCAGAAGGGATGATTTCAGGGATGGCACCATGCTGTGACCACTATCTCAGGAACCAAGAAGGGAATTCTGATTTGAATTTGTGGTCAAATGAGAAAAACCAAGAATGACTATAAGATTTATTTTGATGTAGGAGGATTTTGAACCAAACATCAATGTAATCATAGTAACTATATTGTATATCATGGTTAGGAAGGTCTCGTAGCAGAAAAAGGGAGACCCCATTCTTCTATGGGAACAATATTATGAATGTACAAGGAATGATAAATGATTATACTAGTCTGGACTCGATCATAGATAGGTTTAATGACGATTGACTTATGATGGAAAAGAATATCCTTATAAAAGGTTATTGACTTATTGGGATGGGAAGGAATGAAATGCCATCCATTAGGGAAATAGGATTTTACTAATTCAAGGACATTGTGGACATTTTTGTGGACTGGTTCTTTGTAAAAGAGAATGAATGACTGTTTAAGAATATAATATGTTCTTAGGGTAGACTTATTAGGAGGCATTGGTGTAATTGACTGGCAAGCAAAAAGGTCTGAAGCCAGAGCTGAAGTGTAACTAGGTTTAGGAATATTACTAAGAATTTGGTATCGGTTGACTAGATCAATTAGAGGTGCAACAATGGGTTAACTGGATGGCACAATGGCAAGAGGTTTTGTAGTAGGTTTGTGGCTAGACATCTGTAAGAAAAATGACAGAAGTCGATTAGCATCCACGGAGGACATCTAATCTATCCATATGAAAGTTAACTAGATTAGTGTAATGAGCAATGAAATTGTGAGAACTTCTAATCTGATTGAATTGAAGGTAGGGGTCTTGATGAAAGTAAGGGTCATTTTGTAGTGACTTTAAATAGGATATTTTAATCTTATAATATCGAATAGCTTTGCGGTATCTTGTGACTTTTAATCTGTGTGTAGAACAATAAGGAGTAGGCATGATGCACCATCCTCCCTGTAAAAATTCTCGGGTAAAGAAATCAGGGATAGAACTTTGACTACCACGAATATATTCAATATCAAAATCAAAAATACTTAAAATGGATTGCCATCGAGCAAAAATATGTTTACTAGCAATATTTTGAACATCTTTTTCCAAAACATATTTAGCACTTTTGCAATCAACACGTAATAGGAATTTTTTATTTAAAATGTCATCTTGAAATTTACTAATACATAAAACAATAAACAAAATTTCTTTTTTAATAGTGCTATAATTTTTCTGTGCTTTGTTTCAAACACCAAAATGAAAATGAACAATTTGTTTAGATGACTGGGGAGTGATTTTCTGAAGGAGAATGCCACCATAACCAATATCAGAAGCATCAGTCTGAATAATTTTGAATGAATTTTCAGTAGGAATGCCAAGACAAGCCAAGGAGAAGGATTATCTTTCAACCTATCAAAAAGGGGCTGACAAGTTTTCCCAAGGTCTTTGTAAAATTCAGCAATGTAGTTTAAGGAACCTAAAAACCGTTGTAACAAAGTTTTGTCTAAGATTTCATTAGGGAACTTAGCAGCAAACTCAATAGATTGACTGATAGGAAGAATAGTACTTTGGTGGATATCATAACCTAAGAATCTAACTTTAGTTTGGAATAGCTTTATCTTAGAAGCAGGAATGACTAGACTATTATATTTGATAATATAGAGAAAGGAATTAAGATGTTTCTAATGTTCATCGAGTGACTTAGAGAAAATGAGGATATCATCTATGTAGACAGTAGAAAAATGACTAAAGGGATTAAAAATTTCATTCATAATGCTTTGGAATTCACTAGGAGCATTTTTAATCCAAAAGGCATGACATTCCATTTGTAATGGCCAAAAGGTGTAGTAAAGGCAATTTTATAGCGATTATCAGGATGAATTTGTATTTGCGCAAATCCACTTTTAAGATCAAATTTACTAAAGATAACAGCTTGACTATGTCTTCTAATGAGGTCTTTTTTATTAAGGATTGGATAGCGTATCCATTCTAAAACTTTATTTAATGGTTTATAGTTAATGACTAATCGCGGAACACTACGTTCAAGTTCAGTAGTTTTATTAACATAAAAAGCAGGGCAAGATTTGCTTTTACTAATGATATTATTGGCGAGTAAATCATTAATTTCTTTTTCCCTTTCTTAAAAAAATATTCTTTTCTTTTCTTTTGGATCTTTTTTTCCTTTCAATTCTCTCTTTCTGATTCTTTCCCTCAATTCTTCTCCTCGCACCAATTCTTTCTCTTTTTTTTCTTTTTTTTTTTCTTTTTCATTCCTGCTCCATCTTTTTATAGGCAACAAACATAGCAAACAAATAAAACATGAAACGGTGGAGGAGAGGTTTAATTTCAAAGTATGCACAGTAATTTTATAATATAATAATAATAAAATGTATCATTAGCATAAATATATGTACAAATACCTAAAAAAATATACAAAAACACACACAAATATGTAAAATTATAAAATAACAAAATACATGGACTAATAAAATATATTTTAGCAAGCCAAATATGTAAAATAATTTGACCAAAGAAGGTCTAAAGTAAAAGAAGACAAAAAAGCGAACGATGGGAGTGTAGTGAATTTTTCAAAGGGGGAATACTACCTTTATACAAAATATATTATTATATATAATATTTGAGTATTTAATATATATATGTACAAAAGTGTGGTGCGTAGGTGAAACCACGGCACCGTATATATATACAAAATATAATATTACATATAAAAAATATATATAGAGAGAGAATGGATCTAAAATAATTTGGCAAAAGCGGGTATGGAGTTGAGATTAAAGTTTGCATTCCATCTTTACACTAAGAATTTTGTGAGATAGCATATTCTTATTTTCATCATCGGATAATCAAAAGAAAGCGCCGAAGTCTTAGGGCCGGTCAAAATGGGGTGTCTACAGTTATCTCTTCTAATTCAAGAGAAAAACTCCCACATTAATATTATGGTTTATGGTTAAACAAATTCTACTACACAAGTAAAATAATGAGTGATGAGAATTTATGTCACAAAACTCAAAGTTACTTTAAAATAACTTTCAATTGATTATTAACAAAATAATAATCAACACAAAAAAAATTCCTCAATCTACTTCCAATTAAATGGAACGATACCACTATTTAAATTATCATGTTTAAATTTTTCAGGGTTAATGATTGCTTTGATATTACAAGAATATTACTACCACAATCAAATTACACATATAATATTTCAAAAGAGATCCAGTGGTATGTGATCATCACTTATTGACTAGTCAAGTCATAATTATGAACCTTGTATAGTAGAATTGGTTTAACCATGAACTATGATCTTAATGTGGGCGTTTATCTTTTGAATGAGAAGAGATAATTCAATTTTCTTTTTGAAAAATCTAGAAATCCCCTAGATATTGATTTGTGATTATGTATCAATTTTAAGCATTAAATAACAATCGCAATCAAACAATCAAGACAAATCGACACAACGATTTTATGTGGAAAAACCACAATTAGAGCGCCTCCAATTGTGATAAAAAAAAAACCATGAGCAAAAGCCACAAAACAATCCACTAAAAAGACATAAAGGAATTACACAGGTATACTCTCAATTACCTAACGAATCCAAGCCCGAATTGAACCAACCCCTATGTGCCTCTTCCAGCCTCGTCTTCACCTTGGAATTGTCTTGCCCAACGTTGAATCCACAACGCCAATGTCGAATCACGACGATGAGCCACTCTAGAATCCACCAAAGCTTCAGGCTCGAATTCTCCAGAATCCACCGAAGAACAACTCTCTCTTTTGTATTGAATAAACAAACAATCCTTTAATGTATACTACTTAAACCATGAGTTGAATACTCAATCAAACATTAAAAAAAAAAAAAAAAAAAACTAGCCAAATAGCCCCAAATATAAACCCTAATATCCAAGAACAAGATCTGGAAACATAACCCTAAAATCTGACAGAAACACATATTTATAGCAATCTGTTCCGCGATCTCCGCTCGAGCGCCGGAATGGCCACTCGAGCGGACCAACACTTGAGCGCAGGAAATTCCGCTCGAGCGGGAAAAAACATCTCCCAGTATTTTTGCAGGAGATCAAACTTCAACGAAGTGGCAATCATGAAAGAATTAGCACCACAAACTTCTCTGCAAGGCATAATTCGGGTTAGATTCGTATCTAAAAACTCATAGCCTCACTGAAATAAAAGTGTGAAAACAAGTACAACTGAAAGGAGTTTTGTCAAACAGGATTGCCAAGAATAAAAACCTAACACTTTTGTCACAAATATTTTGTGACAATGTCACTTGTTTGTAAATGAGTCATGTTGTTTGTGCTAATTTATGTATTATCACAAATGTGAAAGAGAGAAGTGGAATTGTCTGCTAATCATGATTCATGACAAGTTACCCAAAAATAAATAAATAAATAAAAATAAAAATAAAAATAAAAAAAAATTCCTCAAAATTAAGAGTTTAAATCTTAAATTGGAGGTACAAGTATTTCTCTTTGTTTGATTGTATTGTAAGAATTTATACAATCAAATGAGATTTTTTGAATTGTTTGGTTCTTAGGCAAGATCTTTATTATAATATGATTTTATCTGAGCATTAATTCTGACTTGTATAGTCATAATTATTCTAGGTTTGCTATTTCATACATTTGATTTAGAAATTTGTTATTCAAGCACACCATAGTCAATAAATGATTGTTAGGTTTTTATTCTTGGCAATCTCGTTTGACAAAACTCCTTTCAGTTGTAAGTTTATTCGATCTTTTATTTAAGTCAGGCTATGAGTTTTTAGACGCGCATCCAACCCGAATTGTATCGATCCAAAAGTTTGACATGTTTGCAAAAGTACTGGAAGTTGGGATTTTACACTCGAGTGAACTTTCCTGTGCTCGAGCGAGGTCCGCTCGAGCGGCCATTCTTGCGCTTGAGCGGAGATCGCAGAACAGCTTGTGTATATACTTCTTATGCCATGTTTGGAAGTTTGTTTTTAGTGAATGAAATTTTCATTTTGATTGGTGAAGAATAATGGGGACTTACCTATTTGGGTGGGCTGATTATGATTATACTTTCTAGGTATAGAATATACATATTTAAATTAATCATATTTGTGAATTGATTTTCATAGTTGGTATAATCCATTGGATGATGGTTTTCAAAGATTTATAAAAAATTCACTTATCAATTTTTATATTTATTTATTATTCATTGATGTGTTTAATTGCTTTTATCATTCATTGATTTTCACACAAAGGCACTTGGTGTTATCTCATGATGATGATGGCGTAATATGAAGAACATTTATTATAAATATCATAGCCTATTTTCATTTGAAAGCTTGTTTGTCATTTATGCAAAATTTCTCAACATTTATAATAGTACCGTTGTGGTTTTTTTTTTTTTCTTACTTGCTCCGTTTGTGTGGGCTTTTTATATCCATTAATGGTGGTTAACAAATTATAATATTCTTTTATCTGCTTTGATAAATATATGGTGAACCTAAATTGAGTGCTTCTAAACTATTTTTTTTTTAAGAGTATACATCATGCAAATGTCATATTTTTTCTGTTATGGTAGTAGCATATTTGCATCATCATGGCAGTTGTTGACATCATAAAAGTTGAAATAAGATTATTTAAATAGTGGTGTCATTCCATTTAATTGAATGTGAATCGAGGAATCATTTGATAACCATACAAATGAATACATTATTATTTTATTAATAATCATAGTTTTGAATGTTGTGACATAGGTTGTCATAAATAATTATGAACCTTGTGTAGTAGAATTGATTTAACCATGAACCATGATCTTAATGTGGGAGTTTATCTCTTGCATTATAAAAGATAATTTAATTTTCTTTTGTCACAAATATTTTTTGAATATAACGTATGAATTTATCAAAAATGAGTTATTATTCGTGACAGTGACACTTGTTCGGAAATGAGTCATGTTATTTGTGTGAATTTATATATTATCACAAATGTGGAGGAAAGAAGCATAATTGTCTACTAATCATAATGTATGACATGTTATCCATAGAAACTCGAACAAGAAGTATTCAAATTTAAGAGTTTAAATCTTAATTTGGATGTACAAGTATTTTTTCTTAAATGCATTGTACAATATTTTTCCTTGAATGCATTTTAAAGATTTATACAATTAAATGAGATTTTTGAATTGTTTGATTATTGGGAAAAATCTTTATGAGGATATGATTGTGTCAAAGCATTAATTGTGACTTATGGTAGTCATAATTATTCTGGAATTCATAAATTCTCTTCAGAAGTTGGTTATTCAAGACACCATAGTCAATAAGTGATGGATGGTATATTCTGAGTTATATCAGAATTTTGGGGGTGTATTGATATTTTCATGTGATAATATCTTAGCAAGGAAATTAATTTTCTTAGAGTACTTAAAATGTGGAGGCGCTTGGAGGATTTTACCATAGTAATGGTTCTGATAATAGGCCTGTTAGGTTTTTATTCTTGGCAATCCCATTTGACAAAACTCCTTTCAGTTGTATTTGTTTTCGAACTTTTATTTCAGTGTGGCTATGAGTTTTTAGATGCAAATCCTACCGGAATCGTGCCTTGCAGAGAAGTCTGTGGTGCTAATTCTTTCAAGATTGCCACTTCACTGACTATGACGGGGAACAAACAGAGAATCCTTGGTTCCAGAAGTTTGATCGCCTGCAAAAATACTGGGAGATGTTTTTTCCCGCTCGAGCGGAATTTCCTACCCTTGAGCGTCGGTCCGCTCGAGCCGCCATTCTGGCGCTCAAGCAGAGATCGCGGAACAGTTTGCTATAAATATGTGTTTCAGTCAGATTTTAGGGTTACGCTTCCAGATCTTCTTCTTGGATATTTGGGTTTATATCTGGGGCTATTTTGCTAGTTTTCTTTGATGTTTGATTGAGTATTCAACTCATGGTTTAAGAAGTATACATCAAAAGATTGTTTATTTATTCTATACAAAAGAGAGAGTTGTTCTTCGGTGGATTCTGGAGAATTCGAGCCTGAAGCTTTGTGGATTCTGGAGTGGCTCATCGTCGTGATTCGACATCGGCGTTGTGGATTCAACGTTGGGTAAGACAATTCCAAGGTGAAGACGGGGCTGGAAGAGGCAAATAGGGGTTGGTTCAATTTAGGCGTCGATTCGCTAGGTAATTGAGAGTATACCTGTGTAATTCCTTTATGTCTTTTTAGCGGATTTTTTTGTGGCTTTTGCCCATGGTTTTTTTATCACAATTGGAGGAGCTCCAATTGTGGTTTTTCCACGTAAAATCGTTATGTTGATTTATCTTTGATTGTTTAATTGGGATTGCTATTTACTGATTAAAATTGATATATAATCACAAATCAATATCTAGGGGATTTCTAGATTTTTCAAGGTCCACAAAGAATCTTAATTCTTTCCATATGACAAAATTGGAGTAGAAGTAAAAATTGTTTCATTAACTCCTAAGGAACACCTCTATGTTTATTATTTAAATTGAAAATGGAAGTGACATAGAGTAACGGTAAGTCTTGATGCAATCAAAGACTTAATACCGTGGACATTTGCTTTCAGTTGTGAATATTGTCTAAGGATAATGTAGTGGATCCACTAACTACTCAATGATATATAACTGAGAAGGTCAAACGAAAAATAATGGCCCCTAAACAAAAGGTTTGACCAAAAAGCAAATAGGGAAAAGTTCATCGAGGGGAATGTGGTTAAAGCCTATTAATTTCGAGTCGCCATAATGGCATCCTAACCTGGCTAACTAGAGATCTCAAGATCTAGGTTCAAAGGGACAACCGAATTATGAATGACTCACCAGAAATCACTAAAGGAGTCTATCTCCTTTCTATTCCTATGTGTTGTATGCAGGGGACTTAAGGCAAATTATGCTTTCAATGATCACTTACATCTTGAAAAACCTAGAGGGATATCTTTCAAGAGGAGTATTTAAGAGACTTGAAATAAGGATCACCTATATGAGTGTGAAAGGGCCACTTCTATGAGAATTGATAAGGTTAAATTCTCTAAAGCACTCATGAAACACCAGGACATGCCCAAGGCCAAAACGGGCACAACCGTGAGAACTAAACTATGTCTGGAGATATTCTGTGTGAATTTTATAGTCTTGGCTTACACAAATGGTTGAACAGTTCAAGACATCACGTTCATTGATTAGCTAGTAAGTCCGATAGTCTTTCACTAAGGAATGTTCAAAGCCAAAAGCTATCTATCCCCATTCAAAATATTTCCAATTGAATTCTCTTTGAGTCTGCATTGAGTCTTGCATACTTTTCTATTATTTCATTCATGTGGAGAATTGTTGGAAAAATGGTTTGGAAACCATTAATAGGTGAATGACAAATTGACACCAAAGTGCACCATTTGAATACGGTTTTAAGACAAAATTTATTTAATTTTAAAATTTGATTTTATTTAGATAAATTCATTAATTTTTGAGTCAAAATTAAATAGGATTCGATTCAAAATTCGAATTCTTTTGAAAAAACAATCAGTTTTTGTTTAGTTACACATTTTAATGGAAAAGAGGTGCCTTTTTTTGAAAAATCACCATGACCATTGAAAAACTCACCAACTCACCTATATAACTAGGCCTCCCATTGCATTCATTTGGTATCAAATTCATCTATTGTTTCTTTTCTCCTGCACTCTGTTTTTTCTGTAAGAGAATTCTACACAGTAAGGTTCGCCAGACTTGCCATGGTAGTGTTGCTTCTACAAGGATCGTTGTATCCTAAGAGACGAATGTCCAATAAAAAACTCGTGAACACTGTAGCGAGGGACAAATTTTTCTTAAGGAAATTGTGTCTAATATAAGTCTCGATCAAATTGTTATTGATTCCAAATTTATACAATCTATTTGTAAGTATTTATAGTTCTCTATATATGGTTTGGTTTGGTTATACCCAAACAATTTACGTTGTTTTCAACTTATATTATTTTTTATATAATTTGGTAATATATTTGGTACAATTATTGCATGTTACAACTGTACACATAAGATTTATTCCAATAATCTTAAGACAAATTCGTCCCAAGAATATTTTTTTCTTGTTTGCCTGTTCAAATGAAATACAAATTGTTCTTCTGTATTTTTTGGTTCAAATTGTTTTATCCAGAATCTATATGATTCTGCACAATCAGAATTTACTATAGATATAGAATCTGTTTCTTTATTAGTTTGTGAATACGTTTTCAATTTTGACCATAAGACAAATTTATTTTTGGTTGGTTACTTTAGTAACTACTTTTGTACAGATTTGAAATTTTGTAAAACGGTGTAAGTTTTGGTTTTAACATAGTATATGAACAGAAAAACTAATAAATGTTGTTACACTAGCATCTATTTGATTTTTTGTGATTTCTGTGTATACATGCATAATTGTTATACTTTAATAGGCTTGTGTATTTACTTCTTATGCCATGTTTGGAAGTTTGTTTTTAGTGAATGAATTTTGGTGGAGAATAATGGGGACTTACCTATGGGTGGGCTGATTATCATTATACTTTCTGATTTCAGTATTTTAATTTTTGAAGTGTTACAGAAATATTTTTTTGTGTAGAATTAATTTGTTTAAATAATTTTTTTATTTTGAAATTAATTGGAAATAAAAGTTACAATTTTTTGTTTATTTTATTTTTACAGAATTTAAATTATGTGTTTATGGTTTAATTTTCTGTGTAGTATAAAATTCTAATTATAATTTTGTTTTATAATTTAGAATTCATGGCTACTGAAACTAATGCTCAAACAAGTACTGGTATGGTGGCTGCAATTGCTCCCACCCCTTCTCTTGTTGTAACAGTAGCAGTCAATCACGGTGGAAAGCCAGAGAATTTCTTAGGAACTGATTTTAAAAGATGGCAGCAAAAAATGATGTTCTATCTTACTACTCTAAACCTGGCGCGTTTCCTTTGTGAAAATGCGCCTACTCTGAAAGAGAATGAAACCGACCGGCAAGTGGTTGCTGCGGTCGATGCCTAGAAGCAGGCTGATTTCTTTTGCTGGAATTACATTTTGAAAGGGCTTGATAACACATTGTACAACGTCTACAGCCCTATTAAGACAGCAAAGGAACTTTGAGAGTCTTTAGAGAAAAAGTACAAAACAGAAGATGATGGCTCAAAGAAATTTGTGGTCGGCAAATTACTAGATTTTGTGATGACTGATTCAAAAACTGTGATCAGTCAAGTTCAAGATCTCTAACTCATTCTGCATGACATTCATGCAAAATGCATGTCTCTCAGTGAATCCTTCCAAGTTGCTGCCTTAATTGAAAAATTACCACAAGACTAGAAAGAATTCAAGAACTACCTCAAACACAAGCGCAAAGAAATGACTTTAGAGGAGCTAATTGTGCTTTTGAGGATTGATGAGGACAACCGCAATTCAGAGAAACCGACTGGTAAGCATCCAATGGAGTCTAAGGCAAATGTGGTGGAACATGCTCCAAAAGCAAAGAAACGGAAGTATTACAAGGCCCTAAAGGGGGAGAAACTAAGAAGTATAGGTTTAATGGAAAATGCTACATCTGTGACAAAGAGGGATATCGGGCCAAAGATTGTTGAAGCAAGTGCAAAGGCAAAGGAAGATCAAGCAAGAAGCCTGCTCAAGCCAATATGACCGAAGTGGACAAAATTTCCAATGATATAGATGACATAAATCTTTCTGCAGTTGTTTCCGAGGCAAACCTTGTCAGAAATCCTAAAGAATGGTAGGCAGACATTGGTGCTACTCGCCACATCTATGCTAACAAAAAGATGTTCACATCTTATTTTGTGGTAGAGAACGGTGAACAACTTTTTGTGGGTAACTCCTCAACTTCTAAAGTTAAAGAACAAGGAAATATTATTTTGAAGATGACATCTGGAAAGGAACTCACTCTCAACAATGTGCTGCATGTACCAGACATTCGCAAGAATCTAGTCTCCGGATCTCTATTGAGTAAAAATGGATTTAGGCTAGTTTTTGAAAGTGACAAATTTGTGCTTACCAAACACGGGATGTATGTAGGAAAATGTTACATGTCTGATGGCCTTTTCAAAATAAATGTAATGACTGTTGTACCATCTGTTATTAATAGTAATACATCTTCTTCTAACTTACTTGAGTATTCAAATTTGTGGCATGGTAGACTATGACATGTTAATTATGGATCTTTGCGTAGATTAATTAATATAGAATGTTTATCTAAATTTGAAATTGATCCAAATCATAAATGTGAAATTTTTGTCGAGGCAAAATTATCCAAAACTCCTTTTTATTCAATTGAAAGAAGTACGAAACCGCTTGAATTAATTCATAGTGAAATTTATGATTTTAAATCAATTCAAACTAGAGGTAGGAAAAAATATTTTATCACTTTCATTGATGACTATACTAGATATAGTTATGTTTATTTAATTCGAACCAAGGATGAAGTTTTGGAAGCTTTCATTCAATATAAGAATGAAATTGAAAATCAACTTGCTAAAAAAATTAAAAAACTTAGAAGTGATAGAGGTGGTAAATATGAATCACCTTTTGGTGAGTTTTGTAAAGAACATGGAATAATTCATCAAACCACCGCTCTTTACTCACCTCAGCAAAATAGAATTGCTGAAAGGAAAAATAGAACTTTAAAAGAAATGATGAATGACATGTTAATAAGTTTTGGATTACCTCAAAACTTGTGGGGGGGGGAAGTAATACTTTCTGCTAATTATATTCTAAATAAAGTACCCCAGAAAACACCTTATGAAATATGGCATGGGAGAGAACCATCCTACAAATATTTAAAAGTGTGGGGGTGTTTGGCTAAAGTGGCTATTCCTAGTCTTAAAAAGACTAAGATAGGTCCTAAAACCGTTGATTGCATTTTCATTGGTCATGTTATGAATAGTAGTGCATATCGGTTTTTCATTCATAAGTCAGAACATTTCGAAATGCATGTAAATATATTGAATCTCGGAATGTATCTTTCCTTGAACATATGTTTCCAAATAAAATTGGACAAGAGAAGTACTAATAAAAGATCTTATGATGCTATTACTGATCATGATCAAGAACAAGAGTTAGATCAAAATGAGGAAGAGGAACCTAGGCATAGTAAACATGCTAGAACCTCACAATCTTTTGGTCTAAATTTTCTAACTTTTTTGTTAGAAAATGAGCCTTTAACTTTCAAAAAAGATATATCCAATCCTGAGGCTCCTCTATGGAAAGAAGCTATAAATAGTGAAGTTGAATTCATCTTGCAAAATCACACTTAGAAATTGGTGGATTTGCCACCAGGTTGTAAACCTCTTGGGTACAAGTGGATTTTCAAAAGAAAAATGAAAGCAGATGGATCAATTGGCAAATACAAGGCAAGACTTGTGGTCAAAGGATTTAGACAAAAAGAAGGTCTTGATTACTTTCACGCATACTCATCAGTTACTAGGATCACATCCATTAGAATGTTAATTGCCATTGCATCTTTGTGCAATCTAGAAATTCATCAAATAGATGTGAAAACAACTTTCTTAAATAGTGAGTTAGATGAAGAAATTTACATGGAATAACCAAAAGGATTTTCTATTCCAGGAAAAGAAAAAAAAGTGTGTAAACTAGTTAAATCATTATGTGGTTTAAAACAAGTGCCAAAACAATGGCATAAGAAATTTGACAAGGCAATGATGTCGAATGGATTCAAAATTAATGAATGTGACAAATGTGTTTATATTAAAAACACAAACAAAGGTTATGTTATAGTATGTCTTTATGTGGATAATATGCTCATCATAGGCAGTAATAATGACATGATTAAAACTACCAAGAAAATGTTGAATAAACATTTTGACATGAAAGACGTGAGGATTGCTGATAAAATACTTGGTATGAAAATTACAAAAACATCAAAAGGTTATGCTTTGTCACAATCACATTACATTGAGAAAATACTTGACAAATTTAGCAAAGATGATGATCATCTTGCTAGAACACCTGTGGATGTTAATTTGTTTCTTTCTAAGAATATACAGGAAAGTATTTCTGAATTAGAGTACGCCCAAATTATTGGAAGCTTAATGTACTTGATGAACTGCACTCGTTCGGATATAGCTTATGCAGTAAGTAAATTAAGTAGATATACAAGTAATCCAAGAGTAGAACACTGGAAAGCAATTATAAGGGTTCTAAGATATCTCCGATTTACTCGTAACATTGAGATAAATTATACTAGATATCCAACAATACTTGAAGGATACTGTGATGCAAACTGGATATCGGATACTAGAGACTCAAAATCCACCAGTGAGTATGTCTTTACTCTTGGTGGTGCGGCTGTACCTTGAAAATCTTCCAAACAAACTTGCATTGCTAGGTCTACTATAGAATCTGAATTTATAGCTTTAGATAAAGCTGGGGAAGAAGCAGAATGGCTTCGCCACTTCCTTGAAGATATTCCAATGTAGCCAAAATCGGTGCCTACTATATGCATACATTGCGATAGTCAATCAACAATAGGTAGAGCACAAAGACATATATATAACGGTAAGTCACGACACATTCGCCGTCAACATAACCCCGTGAGACAACTATTCTCTAATAGAATTATTTCCATTGAATGTGTAAAGTCTAAAGACAACATAGCGGATCCACTAACCAAAGGGTTAGCAAGAGAGTTAGTTGAGAATTCATCGAGGGAAATGGGACTTAAGCCTATTAAATAAGCGTTACCGTAGCTGTAACCTAACCTAGTTTACTAGAGATCCCAAGATTTAAGTTCAAAGGGACAACCGAGTTGCGAATGACTCATAAGGATCACTGGGGAGTCAAACTCCTATCCATTTCTATGATGAAATAGTGATGTCTGCAACATTTTAGGTTAAGTAATACTTTTAAGATTCTTATATCTAAGAATACCTAGTGGAGTATGGTAGGATGCTCTTCATAAGAATCACCTATATGAGTGTGAACTAGGTCGGTTCTATGAGATTTGTGAAAGGCTACAATTCTTTAGAGCACTCATGAAAGACCAGGTTGTTCAGGACCAAAATGAACACAATAGTGAGAACCAAACTGTGTCTGGTGATATACTGTGTGAGTTCTATTGTCTTGGTTTACATAAATGGCTGAACAGTTCAAGACATCATGTTCACTGATAAGTTAGTAAATCCGATAGTGTCTCACAAGAGAAGGTTCAAAGCCAAAAGCTACCTATCCTTTGCAAAATATCTTCAATTTCGGTACTCTCTGTAATTAGATCACGTTGTTGCATTTTCTCTCAGTCAAATTCCGTTCATGTGGGAGATTGTTGGAATTATGGTTTTTATAGGCTTATTTTGGGCCAACTTTGAGCCTAAATTTGAGTGGGGTCCACACATCTTTTGAGGTGGGTCCAAAGAGGTAAAGTGTTCCATGCCACATGGCAAGTCACACGGTACAAACAGTTCGTCAAAACCATTTATGAGTGAATGGAAACTTGACGTCGTTTCTGAATTCATGGAATGGACAATTAAAGAAGTAAAATGTGGGTTTCCTTGAAATGGATTGTCCCACATTGAAACTTGAAGAGAAGTTATGTGTGTATATAAGTTCTAGGTGGCAACAATTAGGTTGGGCCCCAAAGAGCACCCCAAGTTTGTAGAAGGTAGGAGTTATGGACAAAGTGAGCCTTGGCTCAAACCACCACATGAGCGCGTCGCCACCGCCGTCGTCTGTCCGGCCGGGCCGGATGCGAGGTGCGGATTATGGGTTAGGTCCTAACATTAATTTTTAGACAAAATTTATTTGAATTTTTTCCAAAAATTCTTGTGGGAAAGTTAATTTTCCTAGACAAAATTAATTCAAAATTGAAATCAATTTTTCTGTCCAACTTTGTGCCCCTTTCAGTCCGAATTTCCAACATATTAAACTATCTAAACAGGTTTAAAACTGTCCAGCAGTTTCCAACAGATTCAAAACTGCCAGCAGATTTGTTCATTTGATTATGGTAGTAATATTCTTGTAATATTAAAGGAATCATTAATACTGGAAAATTTAAATATGATGATTTAAATAGTGGCGTCATTCTATTTAATTGGAAGTAGAATGAGGAATCTTTTGTGTTGATTATTATTTTATTAATAATCAATTGAAAGTTTTTTAAATTAATTTTGAGTTTTCTGACATAAATTGTCATCAATCATTATTTTACATGTGTAGTAGAATTCGTTTAACCACGAACCATAATATTAATGTGGGAGTTTATCTCTTGAATTAGAATAGATAATTCAATTTACTTTTGTCATACATATTTTTTTTTTTGTGACAGTGACACTTATTCGTAAATGAGTCAAGTTATTTGTGCTAATTTATGTATTATCACAAATGTGGGGGAGAGAAGTAGAATTGTCTGCTAATCATGATTCATGACAAGATACCCACAGAATCTCGAACAAAAAATACTCAAAATTAAGAGTTTGAATCTTAATTTGGAGGTACAAGTATTTCTCTTTGTTTGCATTATAAGAATTTATACAGTCAAATGAGGTTTTTTGAATTGTTTGGTTCTTAGGAAAAATCTTTATGAAAATATGATTTGATCTAAGCATTAATTCTGACTTTTGTAGTCATAATTATTCCGGGCTTTCTATTTCATACATTTGATTTAGAAATTTGTTATTCAAGCACACCATAGTCAATAAGTGATGAATGTTATATTCTGATTTATATCAGAATTGTTGGGGTGTATTGATATTTTTGTATGGTAATATCTTAATAAGAAAATTAATTTTTCTTAGAGTACTTAAAATGTGGGGGTGTTTAAAGGATTTTACCAAAGTAACGATTCCGATAGTAGGTCCACAAAGAATCTCAATTCTTTCTATAAAACAAAGTTGGAATAGAAGCAAAAATGGTTTCATTAACTCCTAAGGAACACCTCTATGTTTATTATTTAAATTTGAAAATGGGAGTGACATAGAGTAATGGTAAGTCTTGATGTAATCAAAGTCTTAATACCGTAGGACATTTGCTTTCAGTTGTGCATCTTGTCTACGGATAATATAGTGGATCCACAGACTACTCAATGATATATAATTGAGAGGGTCAAACGAAAAAATAGTGGCCGCTAAACAAAATGTTTGACAAAAGAGCAAATGAGGGAAAGTTTATCGAGGGGAATGTGATTAAAGCCTATTACATAAGAGTCATCATAATGGTAACCCTACTTAAATGACTAGAGATCCCAAAAACTAATTTCAAAGGGACAACTAGGTTATGTGTGGCTCACCAGAAATCACTAAGGGAGTCTATCTCCTTTCCATTCCCATGATGAGACTAATATCTACAACATGTGTTATATGTAGGGGACTTAGGGTAAGCTATGCTTTTAATGATCGCTTATATCTTGAAAAACCTAGAGGGGTATCTTTCAAGAGGAGTATTTAATAGACTCGAAATAAGGATCACCTATATGAGTGTGAAGGAGCCGCTTCTATGAGAATTGATAAGGCTAAATTCTCTAAAGCACTCACGAAATACTAGGACATGCCCAAGACCAAAACGGGCACAACTGTGAGAATTAGGTTTTGTCTGAAGATATTCTGTGTGAATTCTATTGTCTTGATTTACACAAACGGCTGAATAGTTCAAGGTATCATGTCCACTGATTAGCTAGTAAGTCCGATAGTCTTTCACTAATGAAGGTTCAAAGCCAAAAGCTACCTATCCCCATTCAGAATTCGAATTGAATTCTCTTTAAGTCTTCATTGTGTCTTGCATACTTTTCCGTCATTTCATTCATGTGGGGGATTGTTGGAAAAATGGTTTGGAAACCATTAATAGTTAAATGAGAAATTGACTCCAAAATGCACCATTTGAGAATGGCTTTAAGACAATATTTATTTAATGGAAAATTTGATTTATTTAAATAAATTCGTTAATGTTTTGGGTCAAATTTGAACATGACTCGATTTAGAATTCAAATTCCTTTGAAAGAATAATCATGTCTTTTTTGATTGCACCTTTTCATGAAAAAGATGTGACTCTTTTGAAAAGTCACCATGACCATTCGAAGAGGCACCAATTCATCTAAATAAATAGGCCCCCATTGCATTCATTTTGCATTGGAATTCATCTTGTGTTTCTTTTCTTCTGCACTCTGCCTTTTCTATGAGAGAATTCTGCACAGTAAGGTTTGCCAGATTGCTATGGAAGTACTGCTTCGGCAAGGTTCGATCGTTGTATCTTGGAAGATGAACGTCCAATAAAAACTTGTAAGCATTGTAGCAAGAGACGAATTTGTCTTAAGGAAATTGTGTCTAACATAAGCCTCGATCAAATTATTTTTCGTTTCTAAATTTTTACAATCTGTTTGTAAGTTATCTACTTCTCTGTAAGTATTTTTTTAGTTCTCGGCATATGGTTTGGTTTGGTTTAACCCAAACAATTTACGTTATATTCAACTTATATTTTTTATATAATTTGGTAATATGTTTGGTATAATTGTTGCATGTTACAACTGTACACATAAGAACAAAAAATACTCAAAATTAATAATTTGAATCTTAATTTGGTAAGATATTTGGTGCATGTATTGCATATTACAACTGTACACATAAGATTTTTTTTGACAATCTGCAATGGGGGCCTATTTATTTAAATGAATTGGTGGCTCTTCGAATAGTCATGGAGACTTTTCAAAAGAGTCACCTCTTTTCCATGAAAACGTGCAACCAGAAAAGACACTATTCCTTCAAAAGAATTTGAATTCTAAATTGAATCATATTCAATTTTGACCCCAAAAAATAACGAATTTATTTAAATAAAATCAAATTTTACATTAAATAAATATTATCTTAAAGCCATTCTCAAATGGTGCATGTTGGAGTCAATTTTTCATTCATCTATTAATGGTTTCTAAACGATTTTGCCAACGATAACATCCAAAATACATTTCACTTCATAAAGTAGGTAACCATGGTGGAAATTAAACCTTTCTATCTCTTCTTATTCAAATTAAAAATACAGGACACTGAGTTGTAACAATTAAATATTTTATTAGAATAAGTTCATACACATTAACGTGATAAGGTTCACATCTTATGAAATAATGAGGATATCAACGAACAAGAATAACTCTGATGTACTTCATCATTTTAATGTGTATATTTTAAATATTTTTTGTAATTTAATTATGTGTATGCATACTATCTCTTTTTACTATGTAGGGCTTATAAATATAAAAATAATAAATAATAATAAACTTTAGGTAGGCCTAAAGTGAATGAAAATGTAATGATCCAGGTAAAGAACGGAAAAATACCACTTTTGCAATAAACAATTGCTATTAAAAGTACTTTATTTGAATAAAAAAAAAAAGTACTTTAGGAATTACTCAAATAAAATATATTAATTAATTAAATATTATTTTAAATATAACTCGCACCACATTAAATCAAATCTACATCATATTTTTATGTTCTAAATAAAAATTTTGGCCAAATATTCTGATCATGATGAGATCTTCTCTTCTCTTCTCAAATCTTTGCATTTTGATGTGTTTTCAACTATTAAATTATGTTTTGAAATTTATCTATTCAAAAATTTCATATAATTCAATGAGTAGAAATATATTTAGAGGACAAAAAATTTAGAATTAAAGAATACTCGTTAATATTCTAGGTAATTAGAGTCGTTAACCTACAATAATTAATTTAAATTAAGAGTACAACTTGGGCAACACAAGTTCAACTCAAAATGTTTCAGGACTTCGGTAGTACAATTTTAGACCTAGTTAGAACTTGAAACAAGACTTAGACATGGATTTTCACAACCCGAACCACCTGAATTCTATTTTGTATATATATATATACTATAAACATAAAATATTATAAATTATATTTTATTTTCTCACTGTTTGGATTAAATTATATGAGAAATTACACATCAGTGAACATTTTACAAAATATTTATAGATTAGTAAAAAAAAATTATAAATTTAATAATTAATATTTATAAATTTTATCATTAATTTGAAATTTCTTTTTTTTTAAAAAAACACTAAGAAGTAATTTTCCTTAAATTATATTACAATTTAATATATTCTTCTGTTTGATACAAATAAAATAAAATAAATTTCCTTATTATGTTTTGTTTTATTTATTTTTTTTATTTTCAAAAAGTATAATACATTAATTAGTTTAGGACAATTTAAGATTAAAAAAAATATTTATGTTTGAAAATGAATAATCCAAACCAAACCCAAATTCTAAAAGTTAAACTCGAGATAACTTGAACAAATTCATTTTAAGTTAAGTCTGTTTAGACAAATTCTCTACATTTTAAATTAAATCTATTTAGATCTCAATCCATCCGAACCGGGAAATTCTAGTTCCACATACCCTTTTATCTCTATGCTCATCATATCTCAGTTCACATACTTAATGAAGTTGAAAAAAAATGTTTCACTCAGTACACAACCCTTTATACCAAAAATACCATCTTCTTCATCCTTCCACCACTAACCCTAATCTCTAACCCTAACTAGTCACTGTCGCCACCTCCACCATAGCCGCCGCCTTAGTCCGTCCCAAAATACTACGGCGCACTGTTTCCAAACTTTCTATTGCCTATACAAGTAGAGAGTTCACACTTGTGTTGCACTCTAATTGATATAATTTATTCTGAAAGACCGAACCACTGCATGCAATTGAAAAGAAAAACTGCAAACTTGACATATCTAACTCTATCTCTCTAAATAAGCTTTTTAATGACTTCTTACCATTGATTGCACTTGTTTCTTTTCTACATTAAAGTGGCTCACCTCTCCATATTTATATGGAGACATGCTATCATCAGCAATACCACATGGATAGAATTATTGCTTATAACCCAATCTTGAATTCATACCCCTACTGAGGCGGTCAAGAGAGGAGGCTGACAGTGGTGCGGCAACTGATTAGGGTTAGAAATTTTTGAATGGCTTGGAAATTAAGATTTTAGATGTGAAAGATAAAATAATATTTTAGTATTTTATTTTAGGATAAAAATATAATTATTTTTTTTTTTATTAAGTGTGTGAAGTGATAATTTTATGCGTGAATGTGTATCGTGTCTGTGTTCTAATCAGTGTTTACATACATGTCACAGTACGTTGCGCAAAGTTATTGGGGATTTGGGTATGTAATTGAATGTGGATTGAATCCCATTGCTCGATGTTGAAGTTACTTTGGGTTGAGGGTGATAGTGGTTCAATATATAGGTTGGGTTAGGATGTTACATGTTACATTTAGGAAGTTACATTATTCATAATTTAAAAGTGGAATATTGGAATGTCACGTTGGGTTTAAGATGAGAAGTATATGAGAATGTCACGGTGGGTTTAGGATGTGGATGAAAAGTATATGAGAATGTCGCATTGGGTTTGGGATGTTACATGTTACATTTGTATTTTGAATTTCAAATTTCAAATTTCCAACTGTTAGGACCCTACTTGTTGTCAAATTCTGTGGACAAACTTGAGGTTCATTGAATTGTAATTTTCTTATGTTTTTGGTCTTCCCGCTCGAGCGGGGAAAGTGGTGCTTGAGCGAAGATTTCACCCCACAATATTTTGGCTTGCCTGCAAAATGTACTGAGTGGAGTGTTTTTACGCTCGAGTGTGGGATCTTACGCTCGAGCGGGAACCCTGGTTTGGAACACGTGATATAGAGTCCCCGCTCGAGCGTCCATTCCCACGCTCGAGCAGCCCTCGTAATCTCAGCATCTATAAAACCTCTAGTTGCTCCAAATCTAGGGTTACGTTCTCTAGATCTTCTTTAAGGGTTTTAGGGTTTTCTTTTGGGGATAGTTTCCTGGTTTTCCTTAATGTTCGATTGAGTTTGAACTCATGTTCTTATAAGCACATATCAAGGAGTTTGTTTGATCTTCTTTGTAAGTATTCTTCTTCGGTGGAATCCGAAGATTCAAGCGCAGAGCAATCAAAGGAGTTTGATGTTGTGTGCAGTCGTTGATTCTATAATAGATGTTGTGGGTTCAACATCACTCTAATCAATTCCGAGACGAAGGTTGCGGTGAAAGATATACAGAAGATTTGAAGACAAATTGGAAGCGTTTGGGCAATTTGTTTGGTATCTTTGTAATTTTTCTTTCTTCAGTAGTGGATTGGTTTGTGGCGTTTCGTCGTGATTTTTTTTTATCACAATTAGAGATACTCCAATTGTGGTTTTTTCCACGTAAAAATCGTTTGTGTCGATTTATTGTTTCGGAAACAGCAATCTAAATCACATTCGTACGTGCTTGATGATTTAGATTGTTAGTTTTAGTTGTTTGCGAATTGGTACAATTAATTCTTGATCTAATCATGAATTACTTAGGTTTTTCAATTGGTATCAGAGCAGGTCACTCTTTATTTTTATCAAAAATATAGGAGTGTGATTTTGTGTGATTGGTGATATGGATTCAATTTGCGAAGGTAACTCGACCCATAGACCTCCGTTACTTGATGGTACAAACTATTCTTATTCGAAAGCTCGTATGAGAGCGTTTTTAAAATCTATCGATGAGAAAGCTTGGCACTGTGTGATCTATGGGTGGAGTGAACCTATTATCACCATTGATGGTGTTGATATTCCCAAACCCCTTGATAAATAGGACGCATTCGACTATCAAAACTCGAGTTGGAACAATAAGGCTCTCAATTCCTTTTTTTGCTCAGTCACACCTGAAAAGTTTCGTCGTATTTGCACGTGTGAGGTAGCAAAACAAGCTTGAGACATTCTTGAAACGATTCACGAGGGTACTACTTTTGTTAAAAGGTCAAAACTTCAACATCTCACCTCTGCCTTTGAAACTCTTTTTATGCGTGATGATGAGACGTTTGATGATTTTTATGCTAAACTTAGTGACGATGAGACTGAGTTTGATCTAGAGTCCGAGATGACGGCTATGTTTACTTAACAGTTCAAAAAAAATTAAAGAAAAAGAAACCTAATTTCAGGGACCCTATTTCAAAAGATAAGAGTAATGAAAAACCCAAAACTTTTCCACCAAAACTTGCTCCAAAAACTGAAAAGAAGATTGTGAGAGGGCAAGGGGTCAAGTGTTATGAATCTCAAGGGTTTGGACATATTGCTCTTGAATGTCCATTGACAAAGAATTGGAAGAAAGTCTATACAGTGACTTGGGATGATGAAAACGGGTCAAAGCAAGAACCTGAAGAAACCAAATCCGATGAAGACGAGGATAGTGCTTTCATGGCATTCTAGTCCACTTTCACTCAACCTCCTCCAGAGCCAGTGGAATTTGCTCGTGGTCAGAATCTGCATTATGCTCCTACCTTTGATAGGAGTAATTACTTGTACCGGAAGATCAGAATGAGGGCGTTTCTTAGAGTTTTCGACCTTGAAGGCTGGCAAGCCATTGAAGAGGATGTTGAAAGCACTGACAATCCGAGCAATCAAAGAGTTCTGACTACTATTTGTGAATCAATTTCTGATGAAGAACAGCAACGGGTTGCTCACTGCACAAAGGCCAAAGATGCATGGGACATTTTGAGTCAATTTCATGAAATAGGAGAGTCATCTTTACCACCATCTATCACATTTCCTACCTTAGTTGCTCGACTGGATGAGGTCCAGGAGAAAGAGAAGCAAAAAGAAGATGATGAAACATCAGAAGACAATGATGAGATTGATGGTAATGATCTACAACAAGCTTACGAAAAGTTTTACGATGAATCTCTGAATTTGTCCAAGATCAATGACAAACTCACTCTCAAGCTCAAAGCAATTGAAAGCGAGAATGTCAAGCTAAAAAGAGAAATTGCAACAGCAAAGCAGAATGTCATCAAGATCTCTAATTACAGGCAAGACCTATGTGGGAAACTTCTATCTTGTGAGACCGAAAAGAATGAACTTCTAAAAATATATGCAACATATGAAGAGAAGATTGAAAGCTTTGAGAGGTCACAAGCTACATTGGCAGAGATGGTTTGTCAAAAAAATGAAGAACTCAGAGATGCTAGAGCCACAATTGCCATGTAGAACAAAGGTTCCAAGTCATTAAAAGACATCCTTGGGTCTCAACAAATAGGTTGTGACAAAAGTGGGCTAGGCTATGGTAATGCGACAGCTCACAAGGAACAGGCCTCTACATCTCATGACCTGAAGACTCAAGCAAAGAGAAAGCTGAAGGTGCACCAGGGTGATCCCTCTCTTCATCTACCTAACGGGGGTAAGATCAACAAAAGGGAGGTAAAACCTGTTTTTGTTTATCATCACTATGGTAGGTATGGCCACATTCGTCCTTATTGCTTTGAGTTGTTTGGTAAGGTGTCTCAAAAAGGGTAAAAATTCTAATACTTTTTGGGTTAGGAGACAACCTTACATGTCTAGGCGGAACACCATGATTCATGAGGGTGTTCACAACGCTAAGACATTTACCAAGACCGCCAATCCTGATTTTGTTAAGACCAAAAAGATATGGGTGAGAAAAGATGACTTGACTTGTTTAGTTGTTCACACTGCTCTAAAACACGTGACTCACACATGTGGTACCTTGATAGTAGGTGCTCTCGTCACATGTCAACTGACAAATCCTACTTCAGCTCCCTTGAAAAATATGAATGAGGAATTGTTACCTTTGGAGATGGTGGCACTTCTAGAGTCATTGGTAAGGGCTCTATAAGTGTGGCTAGTCTTCCCAAGCTCGAAAATGCATTACTTGTTGATAGCCTTAAAGCAAATCTTTTGAGCATAAGTTAAATGTGTGATTCCCACTATGAAGTATTATTTTCAAAAAAATAAATGTGAAATTTTAGATAAAAGGGGGAATACAGTCGTGCATGGGATTCGCACATCTGATAACTGTTATGGGATTGTTACTGTTGGCTACATATTTTGTAAAAGCCAATTACAATTCGACACGTGGCAGAATAGGGGTATTATGGGAAGAGGATTCAAGTCTTTGATCCCGATCGTACACGTGGCGATGAATATTGGTTCTCACGTGATCTGAGTAGTACTAGATCAGTAAGGAGATACAAGGTGACGTGGCTTCAACAGTTGCTCATATTCAAATTCAAATACAAGAGGGAAGCTTAACTGCAAGTGATGGCATAGTGGAACTACTTCTAAGGCAGCATGATCAACGATCATGGAGGAGCAGTTCGACGGTTTGAAATGCAGTTCGAAGGTCATCCTTGATGAGTATAAATAGCAGGGAAGCCCCCAGAAAAAGGCCCCCAGACTCAGATCATACAAACCAGTCTTTACTTCATATTTTCCTTTCCAGTTTTACATTTCCTGCAATTTAAATACCTGCACTTTAAATACCTGTTCTTTAAATACCCGCACTGTACTTCGATTCATAGGAGTAGTTTCAAGTAGATTCAAGTAGGCTGTTGCTGTAAACCTCTTCGAGGCTGAGTTTGGACCATTGTAAGTGTTCATCTTAATGAAATACTTCGATTGTTCTTCACATTAAACTGTTATTTCTCTTAATTTCTCCTAAGTCAAGCCACCAGTAAAAGTCCTCTTCATTGAGGCTGAAAGAACTACAACACAATCGTCTGATAATTGGTTGGCAATTATAATCTCTGTAAGGACTGATTGATCCTTACTGGCACGCTCGCATTCACTAAAATACCCTTCGAAAGCCAAAAAGCCAACATATATTTTTGGCACGCCCGGTGGGACTTGTTAAAATGGCTAGACGAAGACGACAAGGAGAAAATGAACGTCTGGAAGAAGGCGTAGAAGGAGAGGTAGAAATACCTAATCCAGAGGATAATGTGGTAACACATCCTGTGGAAACTCCTATGTTATCAGAACCTATGGTCGAACAGACCAGTACTTCTGGACAAGAACCATATGTTCATAATATTGGACGAAACCAAGGAATTGGACCATCCACTGTTCCATCTACTCAGCCAACAAATCCATGGGATGGCTTAGTAGATGCTATGGGACAACAATTAATGAACACAATGGAAAGGTGGGCAACATCCTTTTTGGATCGAATGAATAACCACCAACCAACAAACACAAGACACACAGAGGAAGTTTTAAATGTCCCTCAGCAAAGATTGGCTAGAGATAAACAGCCTATGCAAGTCAATGGACAATCTAATGGTCAAACTAGTACTCAGAACTATGAGAGACCATCGCCTCAGTCTTGGTATGAACCCATTTCGAGGCCTGTAATAGGCCAAAATGCCTCAGTACTCAACAATGAAGCCACACATGTTGGTGGATCTGGCCAAGTACAAGAAACTAGCATAAGAATGGTTACTAATCCTATGTTCGAAGCCATACCCGGCACTAGGGGGTATAATAATCCCTTGTTCGAATTTATACCCGGGGGGTTGGAAGGTTTTCCTGTAAATGGAAGGGACACAACACCTGTTCCAGCACCTTTCGCAGGTCCTTTCGCAGGACAGGCTCAAAGGGGTTACCCATACCCCCAACAGCAACCTGCACCACAGGGGCAACCAGTCCCAAATGTACCACTTTATGGACCAAGAGGACCACAGGCGCAAGTTTGTCCACCAAACCCTGTGTTTGTCCCTCCAGTAGTGGTTCAGCAAGCACAAAATATGGTCCCTAGGGACCAAATTGCTGATATTGTTAGGGAGATGTGTGGACCGATGGCTCGGGGGGTCCAGACTCCTGTATACAGAAAACCATACCCAGAATGGGTAGACAGGGTACATGAATACCCAAGAGGGTTCAGAATACCAGATTTTACCTTATTCTATGGAACTGGAAATCAGTCAACAGTAGAGCACATTGCCAGATTCGCTGCTCAGTGTGGTGAATTCACTAATCATGATTATATGAAACTGAGATTATTTCCAAATTCTCTGACTGGGGGAGCATTTGTATGGTACATCAACCTCACACTTGGCTCCATTCAAAATTGGCAACAAATGGAAGAGGCATTTCATGCCCAATTTTTCCAGTCGGAGCCAGAGGTTTCTATGGCAGACTTGGCAAGATTGAGCCAAAGGCCTGAAGAAAAGGCCACTCAATTTATTGCCAGATTTAAAAGGGCTCGAAATAAATGTAGGGTCATCCTTCCAGAGCCAGAATTTGTAAGATTGGCTCAAAACGGTTTAGAGTTCAGGCTTCGAAAGAAGTTTGACTCAACTGAATTCAGGGATTTGGTCGAACTGACCTATAAGGTGTCTCGATATGAAGCATTACTAGAGGAGGAACAAGATCGAAATAATGCTTCGTATAAGACGTATTATAGAGATCCCAATTATGAGATCGATGCAGCAGAGATTGTGGGTAAAGAACCTGTAATCTGTGAAGCATTAATTCATAAGGATACAACCATCGATCAGCAGTTTAAAAAGAAAGACTTTCACAGAAAGTACTCTTTCGATTTAACAAAAGCAGATGACATTTTTGATCATCTGCTTGCAGCCAATTTCCTTAAATTACCAAAAGGAGTAAAACTGCCATCTCCAGATGAACTTAAAGGAAAAGTATACTGTAAATGGCATAATTCTTGGTCTCACTCGACTAAAAACTGCATTGTTTTTCGAGACAGGATCCAAGAGCAAATTCGGAAAGGTAGTTTGAAGTTCCCAGCCAAAACAGAAAAAGCCATGGGGATTGACAGCAACCCGTTTCCAGAAGTTGGAGAAAGCGCGGCTAATGTGGTTGTTCCAAACTTTCAGAATCTATCTCTGCAGGAATTGGAAGAAGTCAATGTGCAAATGCATATTGCCAACCAGACAACTGCCAAAAAGGAGACTAGAAACCCACCAGTCATTGGACAAGGTTTCTCACATCAGAAGGAACACTCTGATGAAGAAGTACTGGATGACGATTCCTTGGAAGCAGCAGTAATACAGAGGATGTGTCCCAGATGCAGACTAAGCTACAAATGGTTGAAGGGGCTTCCAGTTGACGGGAAGCAATATTACAGGGATGTTCAGAGACGTCCTAAGTCAACCAACGCTTACAACAAAAGGCCGTATCCGGCTGGTGACAGGCAGCGACCACCAGTGGTTGAGCTTGCAATGGACAGGATGCATGCTAAAGGCAAAAGGCCCTTACATGAATCTAGGCCACCCAATTACTACAGAATGGAGAGTTGCCATGCTGAAAGAAGACTGGAGAGAGGCTCATTTCATGGGAATAAAGCCAGGGATTGGCCTCCTAGACCAGCTTCACGCAGGACAGAAAGTGATTACCTTCACCAAAGGTCTGAATCGGGCTCAAAGCATGAAGTCAGAGCCAACCACGTACCTTCACAGCGAGCTTCGAAGACGGCTTCGAAGGTCGAAAAAGGCAGTTCAACATCTAAGTCAGCAAGTTCGTGGGTACCTGGAGTCCCAGACTGGTTTGTAATGCAAAGCAAACCTAGGGAACTGCCTGTTCGAAGAGATGTTGGAATCCAAGGCAGGATGGTCAAGCCTCCTTTGGTGGCTCCGAACAACTGGGTGTTGCTGAAACACCCAAAGACAAAGGAACCAAATATGGTTCCAGTTATTTCCAGATCACAGAGGAGGAAGATTCAGCGCAGGTATACCCAGTACCAGCAAGATCTGAAAGAAAGTGGGGAGAGTTCTTCACTAGTCAAGGCAGAAGGAAAGAAAACTTCGAAGTCAGACCATACTCCAAAACCGACCCTACAAAGCAAAGTGGTTTGTAGCAGAGAACAGTTGGCCCAGGTTCATTCTGAACTAAAGGCCAGAGAGAAGTCTAGTTTGGCAGGGCTGGAAAAGGCTCTGATGGAAAGTGATAGCGAAACGGAAGAAGAGATTGGCATGAGCCAAAAGAAGGAAATGATAGAAGAGGAAATGTTCGAAGCCTTCATGGCTGAGCAAACATTCCTGACTGAAGAACCAGTTGAGAAGGATCCTTCGAAGGGATCAGTTAACAATGAAATGCCAGAGTGCAGCATGGAGGATGCTGTTGAAGTCACTGGGCAAGGTAGCCAAGGGGAAGAGAAGGTACAGCCAGTCATCCAATTTGGCTCATTTCCGCCAGTGTCAGTCAATATGGTACACATATTGCCTCATGAGTTCCAGGCTGAAGACGAGAGCCAAAGTGACCAAGACATGGATCCAATTCCTGTCTCTAGTGAAGAGTCACAAGTGAGTATGGTACAGGATGCTTCTGGAATGGCTACTCCAATGGAAACTGAGTGTGAAAGCGAGGAAGAGGTGAGCATCAACCTCTCATATCCTTTTGAATATCCCTCGAATTCCATGACCCAACATGTCAAGCCTTTGTACATCAAGGCTTTCTTCGATGGGATACAGCTGAACCGAGTCCTAATAGACAATGGGGCAGCGGTAAACTTATTACCGAAATCTTCTTTGAAGAAACTAGGGAAAAAGAATCCCAGGTTGATCCCTACCAGCACAACCATCGCTGGCTTTGCTGGAGACAAACAGATGGCTCAAGGGATTTTACCCATTAATTTGAGTGTTGGAACTAGGGACTGTATGACAGCATTCTTTGTAATCGACAGTAATGCTAAATACAATGCCTTACTTGGGAGAGACTGGATCCACACTAACAAATGTGTGCCTTCCTCTTTGCATCAAAAAATCATGATGGCTTTGGGCAATGGAGAGACAGAGGAGATCGATGCAGATCCCTAACCCTTCATAGCATGTGCAGACTTTGCAGAGGCCAAGTTGTATATTGAGGGAGTAACACCGCTCAGTATACTGAGGAAAGCTGATGGCTCAGCCGAAGTGACGGCTGATGAGGAAGTGACACACCTGAAGCACTTGGTTCAAGAGAATGCTGATGAAGAGATTATCGTTAAAGATGACAATGATGCCTGGTTGTAGGCAAAGGAATGAAGAACAAGAAGCCAGGTCTTTGGCTCTGGTTAAATTCTCACCATTGGATGTAAAAGCAATAGTCCAGAAAGTATAGGAGCAAGAAAGAGAAGCCATGATAGTTGGCTGTAAACAAGAGCAGCAACAGGTCAGAATTCTGACCCTTGGGAAATACTGTGCATTGGACATTGAGACAAAAGTCCAGGAGATACAGGAAGAGGATGCCTTATGGACAGATTTTGTCTATGAGGAGGAAGGTAAAGATGTTGAACTAAAGAACCTAAAAGCAGAACAAGGTGAGAAGATTGCTTCGAAGGTAGAAGAAACTAGAGAAGAAGCTTCGATAAGTTCTCAAACGCAAGACCCCTTAGAAGAAGTAAATCTAGGGGAAGGTTCCATACAACAACCCACTTATATAAGTGCTTGCTTGAATGTTCTGGACAGAGACCAGTTGTTGGTTATCCTGAAGAAATACAAGGACTGCTTTGCATGGTCCTACAATGAACTACCAGGATTGGATAGGTCATTAGTGGAACATAGGCTCCCTATGAAGCCTAATTTCAAGCCATACAAGCAGAAACCAAGAAGAATGAGTCCAGAAGTAATTCAGAAAGTCAAGGAAGAGATTCTGAGACTACTCAAGGCAGGCTTTATTAGAACAGCCAGGTATGTTGAATGGCTATCTAATATTGTGCCTGTAGTCAAGAAGAATGGCAAAATGAGGGTATGCATCGATTTCAGAAACTTAAATCTAGCAACTCCTAAAGATGAGTACCCTATGCCTATAGTGGATCTGCTGGTGGACAGTTCAGCAGGGCATCAAGTTTTATCAATGATGGATGGTCACTTTGGTTACAACCAAATATGCATTGCAGAGGAGGATATCCACAAGACAGCATTCAGATGTCCTGGGAATATTGGCACCTTCGAATGGGTTAAAATGCCATTTGGTCTGAAGAATGCTGGGGCTACATATCAGAGGTCTATGAACACCATCTTTCATGATCTCATTGGAGGGTATCTAGAGTGTTATATTGATGACATTGTAGTGAAATCCCAGTCTATAGAGGAGCATCTGTATCATTTAGAGCAGCCTTTGAAAGGATGAGAAAGTTCAAATTAAAGCTCAATCCCCTTAAGTGTGCTTTTGGCGTATCATCTGGAAATTTCTTGGGTTATGTAGTGCACAAGAAAGGAATACAGATTGATCAGAATAAAGCCAAGGCCATCATTGAAGCCAAGCCTCCATCAAGTAAGAAAGAATTACAAAGGTTCCTTGGGCAGGTTAACTTTCTTCGAAGGTTTATTTCTAACACTGCTGGAAAAACTAAAATATTTTCTTCCTTGTTAAGGCTGAAAGATGAAGAAGAATTTGTGTGGACAGCAGAGCACCAAAGTGCTTTCGAAGGTATCAAAGCCTACTTGGCCAAACCTCCAGTGCTGATGCCACCTAAGGGTGATAAGCCCTTAAAGTTGTACATAGCTGCAGCAGAAGATTCATTGGGAGCTTTCTTGGCCCAAGACAATGAAGAAGGCAAGGAGCAAGCTGTTTATTACCTTAGTAGGTTTTTAAATTCTTGTGAATGTAAATATTCAGCTGTTGAAAAGCTGTGTCTTGCTTTGTATTTTGCTGCAATGAAATTAAGATATTATCTTTTACCTACAACTGTCTTGGTAATTGCAACCACAGATTTGGTTAAGTACATGTTATCCAGACCTATGTTGAGGGGAAGAATTGGCAAGTGGATACTAGCCTTATCAGAATTTCATTTAGAATATGTCCCTCAAAGGGCAGTAAAAAGGCAAATTTTGGCCACTTTTCTGGCAGATCATCCATCTCAAACAGAAAGCCAAGAGATAATGGAGCTTGGTATGGTTAATGTTGAGCCATGGCAGATGTGGTTTGATGGATCGAAAGCCAATGGCTTAATTGGAATTGGTGTTGTGATTAGATCTCCACAGGGGGTAGAAATCACACATGGTTTCAGAGTGGACGAAGCCACTTGTTCCAATAACCAGGCTGAATGTGAAGCCTTAATAGTGGGGCTAGAAATCCTCATTGGATTACAGGTACATGCAGTTGACATATTTGGGGATTCCCAATTGGTAGTTAACCAAGTGAAAAGGATTTTCAAGTGTCAAAGCATAACTATTCTGCCATATTATGTTGTTGCATTACATCTGCTTTCTCAATTTCAAGTAGCTAATGTAACTCATGTTCCAAGATTCTTGAATAATAGAGCTAATGATGTGGCTCAGAAAGCTTCGAACTTCAAAAGAAGGGATAATGCCCAAAGGGACATAAGCCAAACAACATATCAAAAATTGATACCACCTTTGAGTAAAAGGAATGTGGTCTTGGAAGTCAATCATAATGACTTACAAGAACAAGATTGGAGGCATCCAATAATGCAGTATTTGATTGGTCCATCTTCGGAGGCCAGCAGGAGAATCAAATTACAGTCCATGCAATATATATTATATGGTAATGCTCTCTACAAAAGAGGGGGAGATGGTTTATTGCTGGAGTGTTTAGGCCCAAAAGAGGCATTAACAGCCATGGCTGAGGTTCATGAAGGCATTTGTGGTGCTCATCAACCTGGTGTGAAGATGAGATGGTTGCTTCGAAGGCATTCCTACTATTGGCCAACTATCCTTAAAGACTGCATAGAATATGCAAAGGGTTGCCAGGCATGCCAGAAGCATGGCACAATAAGGCATGTGCCTATAACTGATTTACATGCAGTAGTGAAGCCTTGGCCATTCAGAGGATGGGCCATGGATATGATGGGAAAAATACACCCACCCTCTTCGAAGCATCACTGTTTCATTCTAGTGGCCACTGACTATTTCACTAAGTGGGTCGAAGCTAAGCCATACAAGGCTGTAGACCAAACAGAGGTTATTGGGTTCATTAAAGATCTGATCCATAGATTTGGTATCCCACAAACCATAACAGTTGATAATGGGACTGTGTTCGATGGGAAAATGGTGAAAGCTTTTGTGGCAGAGTTTGGAATTAGCCTTGTTAATTCCACACCTTATTATGCACAAGCCAATGGTCAAGCTAAATCATCCAATAAGTCCTTGAAAAAAGGAATACAAAAGGTTGTGGAGGATAATCCTAGGGATTGGCATAATCTATTGTTAGATGTGTTATGGGCTTACAGAACCTCCCCAAGGTCAAGCACAGGAGTTACTCCTTATGCCTTAGTATATGGGCATGATGCAGTTTTACCTGTGGAGATTAATGTTAAATCTTTGAGGGTAAGATGCCAAGATCAGTTAGATCCTGAGCAGTACCATCAAAGTATGTGCTTGGAATTAGAAGGCATAGATGAAGCCAGGATTTTGGCATTAAACAGCATTCTTTTCCAAAAGAAGAAAGTAGCCAAGAATTATAATAAGAGGGTCAAACATATTGGCTTTGATGAAGGTGATTTGGTATGGAAAACAATACTCCCAATAGGAATTAAAAGCCATAAGTTTGGCAAATGGTCACCTAACTGGGAAGGACCATATCAAATTCATAGAGTTCTGCCTTTTGGAGCATACTATTTAAGAAATTTGAATGGGTATGTACATCCCAAGAAGATTAATGGCAGATATTTGAAGCCTTATTTTCCAACCATTTGGGAAACACAAGGAATAAAATAAACATGAAATACAAAAGCATAAGACTACTCAAATGATGGACAAAATTTGTTCTTTTATAAAGAGTTGAGTACATTGTGCCACAAATTGGCCCAGAAATCATTACAATGTCTTAATTGTTTTTGTATAGTGGATTTCCTGTTACTAAGTGATGGAAACAATTGAATAGCTGCAGCCATGTCTTCTTTCGATCAGCCAGCCCTTGGTTGGTGATGTGCAATTTGGTATCAGTTCTAACCAAGGCTTGGTTTACTGCGGCCAACTCCTCCTCAAGACGAGCTTTCTTCTCTAGCAGTTGGACTCGAAAGTGGGAGGCAAAAGAGTGTTGTTCCTTAAGCGTTGATATCTCAGTATGCACCTGGGAAACAAAACTCTGGTCCCTAGCTAGCTTCTCATCCGCAGTCTGAGCAGCATAACAAATGTTGAGATAGAAATCAATAGTAGCTGCAGCCTGAGATAGATGACTTGAGACATTCAGGCCAGACTGCTCAGCAATGTTACAGCATTGAAGGAACCCATTCCTGATGATAGGCCTTTGTAGAGCCTCGAAGGGGATCCTCGAAAAAGAAGTCAGCAGTTCCAGGCATGCGTCCATGTCTATCGAAGGTGTAGAAGGCTTGCTGCTGGAGGAAGGAAGACTCTCGAAAATTTCTAGTAAGGAGTTGGCCAAAGCTAATGGCTCAGCCTCAGCACTAACTGCTGGAGAGGTAGAAGGTATGTCGAAGAGACTAGCTAGCTTTCCTTCGAAGATGTCTACCTCATCCCTAGACATAAAGGGCATGGAGAGTGTTGTGGTGGAGGACACAGAGGACAGCATGGGGATGGGAGAAATGGATGGAGCATCTTTTGCAGCCTCTATGGTCTTAGCCACCAACGAGTCAAGTGAGGAGGGGCTGGAAGTAGGCATAGGTGATGAACCATGAATTGGAGAACTACCAGCACCCTCTGAGGAAGAATCAACTGCCATCAGAGATGGAATAGCACTCGGAATTTCTGTGAAGGAAGGAGGAAGAGCAAGGCTCGAAGAAGAAGAAGACTGAGGCAGATTAAAAGTCAAAAAAGGGAGATATGGCTGTAAGCCAAGGAAAAGAGACGCAGGGATGCTTGGGCTCAAAGAAGGTGTATCGAATATAGGCTTAGAGAGTGGGAGCGTGATTTGGATGGTCTTCACATGTTGCATCTGGTCAACTTCAACTGAGATCGAAGGAGGCCTTGCTGGGAAGATGAATGCAGTAGCTGTTGCTGCAAGAGGAAGAAATACAAAGGACTGTCAAAATTCAGTATTAAAAATTGACAAAAGGAAAACAACGGAAGAGTGAAAGAAATTACTCGATCCAGTGGTATTTGTACAAATGGGAGAGCTGCGAAGGGAGTAATGTTTGGCAGCCTGTTGCCTTCTTACTATTTCCCTTTGCAACATATCGGCAGCAGCAGCTTCTTCTCTTAAAATTTGTTGCTGCCGTCTTTTCTCAGCCCTTTCAAAAACGATTATTGCCTTGGAATGTTCCTGTTCTACTGTTTTGGCAGCTGCCTCGTGAAGCGGGTCCTCACCCAAGTCAGCAGCAGAAACAGTCACCTTCTTCCTTTTCCTCCTTGGTGGTGATACTACTGGTTCCTTTTCAATCTCTCTCTCTTCAATTTGGGGTTCAGATTGTTCAGGGGTTAATGCTTCCTCCATTACTTTGGTGGTTGCCTCGAGAGAAGGATGCTCAAGTGTATTAGAAGGGGAGGTAGCCATTTTTTGTCTTTTTGTTCTTTGTAAGGGCACTTCTTGCTCTTGTTCAACCTCTTCTTCTCCCAAAGACTCAGGTTCATCAGAATGAAGGATCAGCTTCCTTTTTTGTTTTTGTTGTTGTCTCTTTTTGAGAGTAGCTAAAGTTTCAGCTCTCTTAGGAGATTCTTCTTACGGGGATCCTGCACCAAAGAACATAAGTGCAAAGGAAACAAAACAAAAGATTCAAAAGGAAAAAGAGAGAGAATCTGAAAGTATTTACCCTTCTTCGAAGCAGCTCTAGTAACTCTCGCTGGAGGGGGTGAGACTGCAGGGGTAATTGTAGCGGCTTCAGGAAGAGGGGGAATGTTCCTAGCTGTCGCTGATGTAGCCTTCGAGGGCACTCCCAATCCTACCAACAAGTCATGGGATGTACAGATAGACGTACTTCCATATTGACTGTCCACCAGATCTGGAATCTTTTCAAGACCAAGCCATACGGAAGAAAGGGGACAAATTGGAACTCATTCAAGTCCTTCAGCAGTTTGAGAATTGCCGTCTCTAGTCTGGATTTGGGTATTTTCAAATCTCTGGCAGTGAGGTGGACATTCGAGAGACTGCAAAGAGGAACTGGTATCCCTTGAGTGAGTCCAAATTGTCTGGCAAATTGAGAAGGGCAGTACACCTCAGATATGCATTTGTAGGCTCGAGGGTTTAAGCTACCAATGAACAATTCTCTTGGTAGTAGCATAGAGGCCCACATGTCTTTATGAGGAGAAGTGGAGCATTCTTTATCGGCCAGAAAAGTTTGCAACCAGGTTGGTTCTTTATTGGCTTCGAAAGGACAGAAGAAGGAGGCAGATGGAGAGATAGGGAGTTGGTAAAAGAAGGTAAAGTAATAAGCAAAGGAAGCAGGATAAAGGGTAATCCTAGCATACTTTTCCCCGTAAGTACTAGGATCCTGAACAAGAAATTTTAAACACTTAGGATGTAGGTCAGTGAAATAGGCGAAGAGCCAGAGTTGAAGCACCCAGAGGGGACCTCCTTGGTTAGCATCAAGAGGTTTTTCGCAGAATTGGGAACAGGCTCTGTAAATATGACCTAAAAGATAGGGGGCAAGAGCTATGTGTTTTTTCATGACAAGTGCCTTCGCAAGAGGAGCAAACTCGGGCATAATCCTCTGAGATGAAGTACAAAAGAGGAATTTGCACAACCAGTATAAGATAAAGGAAAATAATTCTCTGTCCCTCACAGGACCTTCCCGTTTGTTTTCAGCCTTTACAAAGTCACTATAAGAGGAGTTTAAGGTTGGAAGAGAAAATTTGACAGGGAGGTCCGGGTAGTTGGGAGTAAAAGGAGAACCATGGGGTGAAAGCCCTAAGAGATGGCAAATATCAAGAACAGTGGGAGCCATCATGCCACACCGAAATTGGAAGAAATTAAAAGCCATATTCCAGAAGCATAAGGCAGCAGGAATCAAAAAAGGGTCTTCAGGAATAATGAACCTGGAAAGACGAAGGGCATCGAGGACACAGAGCTCCTGCAGGTCATCCTCTATCGCAGGCACTACTCTGTCATACCATTCTTCCCATTCAGCTCTCAATGTCGGCCAACAACGGTGAGGACGATTCACTCTCCAGTTCCGCCAATCAAGCCCTCCTTCATAAAGAAGGAAATGGTCCTCCAAGCGAGGATATAGAGCTGCGAGTTCAGTAGGAGCTTCCCGAAAAATAGGACCAAGAACATACTCTTGCTTATTGCTGTGGCGAGGAACGAAGAGACGCCCATCTATGTTACTTGGTCCACCAGCCGTGAGTTTGGCAATTTCTTCATCAATACATTTCTTCAGAGCCATGGTAGGGCTAAGATGATCGCCAGCGGGCGCTTTCAGTGAGGAAGGATCCATTAATAGCAAGTAGAAAGAAGTGAGGGATATGAGGGTTTGTGCGTCAAAAGGCAAGTGATTTCAGAACATGAAAAAAAGGGGGGCTTTGTGTCTGAAATATATATTGCGTAAGTCGTTAAGTACTAAAAGTACGAATATGAGGAGTCTCTCCAATATTGATAGTTTTTGGAGGGAAAGAACATAACCCAGATGCTGAGATTAGCTTCGAAGCGGGGTATTTGGCTTCGAAGCCAAAATTTTGGCGCCAAAAATCAAATAACAACGGCTTCGAAATACAGAGGCCGGCTTCGAAGCATACTACGTGCTTAAAGATGCTAGAATGCTCGATCATTGGTCTACTTCAAAGGGTTTGGAGACCTGTTTGAGGGTTAACGGCCTTCGAAGCAAAACTTAGAATTCTTAAAGAAGAAGAATTACTGTTCAAAGCATTAAAACCAATAGTTGGTTTTTATATATATAAGGAGGAATTGCTTTTGAACCAAAACAGTATGGATTACTCTTCGAAGCAAAACAGTCAGTTTGAAATTGATTGGCTATATTAACCATGACCATATATTGGTTATAGTTAGTTTTGAGGAGTAATGTTGCTAGAGTTCAAAGCATCGATTCCAGGTAACATCAGCCAGAATTGTCAACTATACTCCATAAATTGGAAAAAGACATGTTGGTTCTTTTAGCGTTTCTGTAAACAATTGAGTCCAGATTCGAAGGATGAGATTGTTCAATTCGAAGCTATGAGTTGGCTTTTAAAGGCAAAAGGAAACAGAGTCGAACAATGTCAGATGCAGAAAGACTTTGTTTGTATTGAAGCCAAGACAATTACATTAAGTAACCCTATTTGGGTACAAATTCAAGCTCATAAAAATAAGGAATAGAATAAATAACAAAATCATGAAACTTTGTCCAACAATGATCAATGAATGTTTGTTCTTTCTTTATTATTTCTTCTATTTCCTCCAATGTTGGTTGCATAAGCTGGTGTGCTCTCACTTCATAATAGAGCTCCTCCGCCTTTATTTCGAAAGCCTCCTCCCTCAATTTTTGTTCCGACTCATCTATGACCAAATCATCCCAATACGCAGAATCTTTATTTTTGAAGTCATCGAAATCTTCGATGAAGTTTTCTGCTTCATACTGGGCATGAATTCGGAGAGATGAAAGTTGATCCAAGAACTGGATGGTGACCTTGGAATTCCGATGCCAGTGGAGGAGCACTGGAAGTTGGTCCAGGAACAGGTGAAGTTCTGCTTGGGCAATGGGGTTAAGGACATGGCCTCTGGTCAGAATGTCACAAGCCCATTGAAAATTCTTGAGAGGGGTGTCATCCTCAAGAACATTGAAGGGCAAATGAGAGAAGGCCGCAAGCAGAAGTTGAGCTTGTTTCCGCTCAGCTGGAGAAGGGGATGATGGAGGATTGTGAGATGAAAAGACTTTGTCCATTAGAAGGGCAAGCCTTAGTTTCTCTATCCAGAAAGAGTGGGAGGAGAAGAAGGAGTAGATGGTTCAATTTCAGAAGATGGAGAAGACGAAGAAGAAGGTGTGGATGCTTCTGTTATAAGAGATGGCACAGGAGCGGAAGGAACAAAGGCATTAATATAGTCAAGCCAGTCAGAAGAGCAAATCTTCGCCTTCTTGCCAAAAAATGAAGGGGTATACCTTTGTGATTCTTCCAGACACCGGGCAATGTGCATTATCCTTGTGGGCATAGAGGATGTGTACCAGGCCACAAGCAAATTCTCCTCCAAACTGCGTCGAAGGTCAATGGGCACATAAGGATAGACCACCGAGCTTCGAGCGTAAGAAGGAAAATCTAAAGGGTCAGTGAACTCAACAAAGTGGTGATTAATTCGTTCCCTCAAGTCCCAGGACTCAGGTGTTGACCAGTTCGTCCATCCGGAACCCCCAGAAGATGAAGAAGTTGTAGCTTCATCCCAAGCAGAAGTTTGTGAAGAAGAGCTTCCCAAGTCCATATTTGCAACTTGTTGAAGCAAAGGCTTGAGAGTAGTTCGTTCAAAGTACAAGGGGAGTTTAGAGGAAGAACTTCTTGTATCTGTAAATTTGTAAACCAAGGGATTAAGGGCAATGTGTTCGTAGTCCAAAGGTTGATAATCTGCGAAAGCCTCCATGACCTGAATATAGAAGGGCGGGTAAAGGTGGCTAATGAATGCGTGGAGATTCTTTCGAGGGGAAACAGCATTACTCAATGGCTCTTCGTATGCTTGATCAATAGAGTGAGAAGTCAATTGAGCCATGATACGTTCGAATGCTAAAAGTATTGGGATGTTCAACAAGTTGAGAGTTAATGCCAATGATCACTAAATAGGTGACGGTTGTGTTTCCTGAAGATGGGTTCCATGCACGTTCCAAAAGCGCAGGAAAAGCTTTTGATCCACTAATATTACCAAGTATTGGGTATATTAGTGCGGGGGGTAATGTTGGCTACATATTTTGTAAAAGCCAATTACAATTCGACACGTGGCAGAATAGGGGTATTATGGGAAGAGGATTCAAGTCTTTGATCCCGATCGTACACGTGGCGATGAATATTGGTTCTCACGTGATCTGAGTAGTACTAGATCAGTAAGGAGATACAAGGTGACGTGGCTTCAACGGTTGCTCATATTCAAATTCAAATACAAGAGGGAAGCTTAACTGCAAGTGATGGCATAGTGGAACTACTTCTAAGGCAGCATGATCAACGATCATGGAGGAGCAGTTCGACGGTTTGAAATGCAGTTCGAAGGTCATCCTTGACGAGTATAAATAGCAGGGAAGCCCCCAGAAAAAGGCCCCCAGACTCAGATCATACAAACCAGTCTTTACTTCATATTTTCCTTTCCAGTTTTACATTTCCTGCAATTTAAATACCTGCACTTTAAATACCTGTTCTTTAAATACCCGCACTGTACTTCGATTCATAGGAGTAGTTTCAAGTAGATTCAAGTAGGCTGTTGCTGTAAACCTCTTCGAGGCTGAGTTTGGACCATTGTAAGTGTTCATCTTAATGAAATACTTCGATTGTTCTTCACATTAAACTGTTATTTCTCTTAATTTCTCCTAAGTCAAGCCACCAGTAAAAGTCCTCTTCATTGAGGCTGAAAGAACTACAACACAATCGTCTGATAATTGGTTGGCAATTATAATTTCTGTAAGGACTGATTGATCCTTACTGGCACGCTCGCATTCACTAAAATACCCTTCGAAAGCCAAAAAGCCAACAGTTACCACTAATGATCTCACTTGCCACTCAGCCATCATAAGTAATATTGATATGTGGCATCAAAGATTAGGTCACATGAATTTCAAAAACCTAACTAAGATAGCCAACAAAGAGCTTGTGAGAGAAGTACCTAAACTGGGTAAGAATATGAACCCTGTGTGTGGACCATGTCAACTTGGGAAGTAAACCCGTGCCCCTTATAAAAAGGTGAACAGCTTTACAATCAAACGTCCTATTGAATTGGTTCATATGAATCTTATGGGACCTACTCGCACTGAAAGTATTGAAGGTAAAAGATACATTTTTTTAACTGTTGATGATCTTACTTGTTTTTCATAAGTAAATTTTTTAAGAGAAAAATCTGATACGTTTGATGCTTTCCAAGCCTTAGTACTTAAAATCCAAAATGAACAGGGTGTTTCTATTGGGCGTATCATAAGAATCCAAACTGATCATGTTCGTGAGTTTGAAAATAGTTCATTCTTAGATTTTTGTGATATGCATGGAATTAAGCATGAATTTTCTGCACCGATTACTCCACAACAAAATGGAGTTGCTGAGAGGAAGAATAGAGTTGTTCAAGATATGGCTAGGATCATGCTCCTTAGTAAGAAAGTTCCTCCAAAGTTTTGGGCTGAAGCCTTAAACACTGCCGTTTATGTCATAAATCGTGTGTATTTAAGGCCTGGCACTTTACAAACTCCATATGAATTGTGGAATGGATTAAAACCTAATATAAAATACTTCAAAACCTTTGGGAGTAAATGTCACATTTTCAAAGATAGAGAGCGTTTGGGCAAATTTGACTCCCGAAGTGATGAATGTATTTCTCTAGGGTATTCAACCACTAGTAGAGCTTTTCGTGTCTATAACTTGCAAACTTTAGCTTTAATGGAATCGATCAATGTGGTTATAGATAACAATGTGGTTATAGATAACACAGGTTCTCCTATTTCTGCGATAAATGAGGAAGAAAATGGTGAGTCTCCAATCCTAGATATTGAATCACAAAGCTGAGGCCCAAGCACAAGAAATTGAGACAGCACCAATTGCTCAGGTAAGTCTGAGTCCAAAGAGTGCACAAAGAGACACCACTGCTAATGCTTCTGTCACCACAAGTCCAGAGTTCAAACCATCAGCAAGGGTGAAACTGAATCACCCAGCTCAACAGGTGATTGGAAGTGTCTCGGATCGAATGAAAACCTAAAGGCAAATTCGAGATGAGGTATCTCATATGTGTTATGTTTCATTAATTGAACCTAAGAATATAAAAGAGGCCTTACTAGATGATAGTTAGGTCAATGCTATGCATGAAGAACTAGATCAATTTGAACGTAACAATGTTTGGACTCTTGTTCCCAGACCTAGAGACATGAATGTGATAGGTACCAAGTGGATCTTTAAGAATAAATCTGATGAGAATGGTACTGTGGTTAGAAATAAAGCTAGGTTGGTTGCTCAAGGCTACACACAAGTAGAGGGTGTTGACTATGATGAGACGTTTGCTCCAGTTGCACGTCTCGAATCTATTCATATTTTACTTGGTGTTGCATGCTTTCTTGGTTTCAAACTGTTTCAAATGGACGTGAAAAGTGCCTTTCTAAATGGGTACTTAAAAGAAGAGGCTTATGTTGAGCAACTAAAAAGGTCTGGGGACCCTAAATGTCCAAACCATGTCTACAAGTTAGACAAGGCTTTGTATGGGTTGAAACAAGCCCCTCGGGCTTGGTATAATAGACTTACTACCTTTCTTCTTGATAATGATTTTCAAAGGGGTAGTGTGGACAAGACTTTATTTGTGAAACATACTAAGTCTCATATACTTGTTGCACAGATTTATGTTGATGATATTGTGTTTGGATCCACTGCTGGTCATCTTGTTAAATACTTTTCGGATTGCATGACACATGAGTTTGAGATGAGCATGATGAGAGAGTTGTCTTATTTCTTAGGTCTTCAAATTACATAGTCTCCTTCGGGTATGTTTGTTTTTCAGACTAAGTATGCCAAAAATCTTGTGTCTAAGTTCGGTCTTGAGTCGGCCAAACATGCTCGCACTCCCATGAGCACCAGTCTTCACCTTTCCAAAGATTTCTCTGGTACTGATGTTGATCCTACCCTGTATAGGAGTATGATAGGGAGTCTCTTGTACCTCACAGCTAGTCGTTCTGACACTGCATTTAGTGTAGGTGTTTGTGCCTGTTACCAAGCATGTCCTAAAGAGTCACATCTGATTGCTGTCAAACGTATCATTAAGTATGTGAATGGGACATTGGGTTATGGGATTTGGTTCTCGACCGACACTACAACTGAAATCACTAGTTTTTCTGATGCTGACTGGACAAGGTATGCTGATGATCGTAAGAGCACATCTAGGGGGCGTTTTTACCTTGGGAATAATTTGGTTGCCTGGCATAGCAAAAAGCAAAATGCCATTTCTCTTTCGACAGCTGAGGCTGAGTACATTGCTGCAGGGAGTTGTTGTATACAAATGCTGTGAATGAAGCAAATGCTTCATGATTATGGAATTGACTAGAACACTCTCACTCTTTTTTGTGATAACACAATTGCCATTAACATTTCTAAAAATCCTGTCCAACACTCTCGCACCAAGCACGTTGACATTCGTCGTCATTTTGTCCGAGAGTTAGTGGAAGAAGGCCTTGTTGTTCTTGAACATGTACTCATTGAGCATCAAAAAGCTGATATTTTTACAAAACCCCTTGATCTTTTTAGGTTTGAGTTCCTTAGAAAGACCTTGGGTGTAGTGCTCAGTTACTAGGGTGTTTCTTGTTGCTTGAGTGGGTGTGAGTGTATGCTTTTATGTGTACTTGGGTGCTATAATCTCATTCTCATTGATTCCTGTCATCCTTGCATTTAGGCTCATATGAACACCTCTTATGCTACTTGCTAGATTTCATTTTTCATTGTTCATAGCTCATTCTAAATGCCCATTCTCATTGGCTTCATGATCTCATTCTATACACATTCTTGAGATAAGCTGTTGTAAGGATTTCCGCACAAGTGATCAAAGTTCTCTATGGACCACTAACAGTATATCTTTTACATTATTGGAGGAATTGACCTATACTGGTATATCATGGGTGATGTTAAGTCTCTTAACCATCTATCATCGTTTTTCACTTTCGTGGTTCCTCCCTCAGTTCATTGAAGTCCGGGCAATAGGAAAAGGCTACCTCAGAGGCACCAACCAGGCCATCCTTTCTGATTTCATGCTTCTCTGGTTTGGTCTCCATACTCTTAAGCATGCAAGCCACCAGTGAGTGCCACAGAAAAGAAAAGTCACATAATATAAATAATAAAAAATAAAAATAAAAAAAATGAGGACTCATTGATTGAAGGGGAGCCTCCGCGCTTACTCGACAAATACCCCTTGATTCCTAGTGGTTTAACTTTTCTCTGTGATGTTTCACTACTCTTGCCGGAGGTCCAGCCATCCAATCACTATGAGAATTAACTCTAGCTCAGTGGCTTCTCAAGGATTACACACACACACATACATTATGTGAGCTCTCATGTTTGCTTTTGAGTTGTGCATTCTCATGTAGCTTATGATCTTTGATTAAATTTTATCTGATTTGCTCACGAGTTTGTGGTTCATAATTTCAAAATTTGCAAGTTTGCAGGCTTCATGGTTTGTGGATTATCCCATCTTAGTGTCACATTCTTGCTGTTATACTCACCTCTGTTTTGTTACAGGTCACACTTCTCAGTGTGAGTTGGTTTTATTTGCTTCGAAAAGGTGTTTTGGTCATTGGTGATTTTTTTGTCCACGCTCGAGCGGAAACTCTCACGCTCGAGCGTAGATTTCATCCCTCCAACATTTTTTTACCGTTGTTCAAGGTTCTGAGAGGTTGTTTTTGGCGCTCGAGCATCCAATTCCTTGCTCGAGCGTAGCTACACATGTTTTCACTCGCGCTCGAGCGTTAAAACCCACGCTCGAGCGGACTGGTTTGATATAAAAATCCTTCCCCCATCTCTTTAGTCCATTTTTTTTCCCAAATTTCATCTCTCTCCTAGGGCTTCGTCGATGGTGCCTTGCCTTCCTCTTGCGTCTTGGATTGCCTCTTGTGTGTGTTTTTCCTTGGTTTTGTGTGCTCTTCTTCCATCTTAGGTTTGTCTCCTTTTTTCTTCTTTTGGTACTTTGTTTTGTTAGTGTTGTTTTTTTTTTTTTTTTTTCCTGACTAATTGAGATTTTGGGTGTGGTTTTTTCATCTCTGTGTTTAGTTTGTTGTTCTTCACTTGTTCACACACTTTCACAGTAGGTTGTACTTGTTGAGTTTCTCATAGGGTTGGTTTGGGCATTTTTGTATGCAATATAATGGTTCTTTGTCATCCTCATGAATCTTTGGTTTTATGCTCTAATGGGTTGTGGGATATTGGGCTTTGTTGATTGGTTCTATCACTGATATCAGTTCTCTTGTGATTTTCGCTATATCTCTTTGGATTATAGTTTGCTCTTCATGGTAACTATGATCTCACTGGCTATTACTACTGAATCCTGTTCTATTGTGATTATGAGAGGGTTGATCATACTGATTTTACTATTGCTCTTAACTGTTTGATTCTTCTATATTTGGACTTTTCTACTAATGTTTGGTCTGTGTTTTTTGATTTTGGTTCTTGTCTTGGGTTTGGGGGTTTGTGTTTGTCTCTTTTGGATATACTTGGTTTAGTCATGTCCGCTTCTAAACGAAAGAAGTCAACTGCCACTTGCCCTTCTTTTAATACAAACCAGTTTCCCTCGGCTGAAAAAGCCAAGTTGTTTAGAGAGTCCTACCCCTCTAGGACTGTTCATCTTGAACGCAATGTTCTGGTAAACACTTTTGAGTCCATCCACATTCGTCCTTTGTTTGATCTTTTGGGTGGGGATTTAGTTCTTTCCTTCTCGGGCCGTTAAAATCTTGATTGGGTGCGGGGATTTTCCTATAATATGAAAGGGATTGACGATGCTGGTCCTTCGTTCAAGACTTGGGTCAAGTCTAAGTCTATCACAGTTACCCCTGACCATATTCGCGAGCTTTCAAGTATTGATAAAGTCTTTCCTATTTTCTATCCTTTCCCTGTTCGACCCACCTGTGATTTCAACGAGGTGGCCACTGCTTTATGTGGTACATCTCGTTCGTGGCTCCCGGGCTCTTTGATCAAACAAAATGAGCTCCTTCCCCAATTTCACTTACTCAATCTTATGGTTTGTGCCAACATCATTGTGACCACCCACAGCTCCGAGATAAATCAAGAACAAGGTTTTGTCCTTTATTGCATTGCTCATCACCGATATATCGACCTTGCCACCTTGATCATTCAAAAAATGGTTGCTGCTTTTGAGTGCAATAACCTTGGTCTTCCTTACAGTTGCCTCATTAATCGGCTTCTCGCCAAGTTTGAGGTTCCCTCTTTTGATGAGGATGACTTTGCCTCTCATTCCCAACCTTTCACCAAAAAGACTATTTCTCAGAGTTAGTCTCATGTCAAGGGGGTTCCTTCTGGAGTGGGTACTTCTGGTGCAAATGTTGGAGATGTTGCTGTAGCCGAGGAGGCAGAGTATGATACGGCTGCAGCAGGTGAGGCTGCTGGTGAGGAGGAGCAGCTTCCTCCAGTTCATACTATCCGAGGCCAGCTCCGTCAATTCGAGCAGTCCATGGTCTCACATTTTGATCGTCTGGAGGACCGGATGGATATCTTTGAGGCCAGGCTTACTGATCTTGATACTGTCGCCGATGCTAGGCTCACAGCATTGGAGGCCTCATCCAGGCACATTGAGGAGTCAATTGCTCAGTCCTCTTCTCATCTGTCCCAAATTTTGTCTCTTCTACATATGCAGCCACCTCCACAACCACCAGCTCAGTGATCTCTGTTTTATTGGCTAGAATTTTTTTTACACAGTGATATCTCTTGATTTTTGTTGCACAGTTTTCTCTCTTGCTTTTTTGTTTCTTATTCCCTTGTGTTTTCCTCCCGGACAAAAAAGGGGAGTGGGTTATACTTGATGCATGCATGGATATCAGATAAACTTTTGTTTCATGGAGATACTTGATGCACTTGATGTATGCATGGATATTGGATATACTTTTATTTCATGGATATACTTGATGCATGGTTATTATTTTTGGGCATGGATATTGAGATATTAGTGTTTCATAGATATTGGGATACTTTTGTTTAGATATATATATTTGGCTAAAAATCCAGTTCCACAGTTTTGGTTTGTATGGTTGTTTCCACAGGTGGATTGTTCAAAGATTAAGTGTTTCATGTTCGCATTCAGCTCTTGTGGTTTTTGTAGTGGTTTTTTTTTTTTTTTTTTTTTTTTTTTGAGGTTGTTGATTATGTGTGTTAGTGTGTTTTGGGTTTGTTTGTTAGGAAAATTGTTAGAATAGTTTTGCTCGGGATTTGACAAAATGGGAGATTGTTAGGACCCTACTTGTTGTCAAATTCCGTGGACAAACTTGAGGTTCATTGAGTTGTAATTTTCTTATGTTTTTGGTCTTCCTGCTCGAGCGGGGAAAGTGGCGCTCGAGTGGAGATTCCACTCTCATAGTATTTTGGCTTGTCTGCAAAATATACTGAGTGGTGTGTTTTTACGCTCGAGCGTGGGATCTTAAGCTCGAGTGGGAACCTCGTTTCGAACACACGATATAGAGTCCCCGCTCGAGCATCCATTCCCACGCTCGAGTGAACCTCGCGATCTCAGCTTCTATAAAACCTCAAGTTGCTCCAAATCTAGGGTTACGTTTTCTAGATCTTCTTTAAGGGTTTTAGGGTTTTCTTTTGGGGATATTTTTCTGGTTTTCCTTGATATTTGATTGAGTTTGAACTCATGTTCTTATAAGCACACATCAAGGAGTTTGTTTGATCTTCTTTGAGAGTATTCTTCTTTTGTGGAATCCAAATATTCAAGCACAGAGTAATCAAAGGAGTTTGATGCTGTGTGCAGTCGTTGATTCAACAATAGATGTTGTGGATTCAACATCAATCTAATCAATTCTGAGACGAAGGTTGCCGTGAAAGATATACAGATGATTTGAAGACAAATTGGAAGCGTTTAGGTAATTTGTTTGGTATCTTTGTAATCTTTCTTTCTTCAGTAGTGGATTGATTTGTGGCGTTTCGCCCGTGATTTTTTTATCACAATTGGAGGTGCTCCAATTGTGATTTTTTCCACGTAAAAATCGTTTGTGTCGATTTATTGTTTCGGAAACAACAATCTAAATCACATTCGTACGTGCTTGATGATTTAGATTGTTAGTTTTAGTTGTTTGGGAATTGGTACAATTAATTCTTAATCTAATCACAAATCACTTAGGTTTTTCACCAACCATATAAATATGATCACAATCTATGATAATATTGGATCTTTCATATATGGTATTGTCATTAATCAAGTTATTTTGAATTTCAGAAGCATATGGGAATGTAACGTTGGGTTTGGAAATGTCACATTGGGTTTAAGAAGTTACATGTTACATTTACATTTTGAATTTTGAATTTTAAATTTCCAATCATATAGCTATGATCACAATCTATGGTAATATTGAATTTCCCATATAGGGTATTGCCATTAATTAGAATATTTTGAATTTCAAATTTCTAACCATATAACTATAATCACAATCTATGGTAATATTAGATTTTTTGTATATGGTATTATCATTAATCAGGTTATTAATTAATTAAGATTGGGGGTAGATATATCTACAAGAAAATCACAAGTCCTATTGGGTTATAAGTTTTTTCGTAAGATCATATCTTGTATAAGTCTTTCAAATGGGACTTATAAACAATTTACCCTATAATTAAATGTCTTATTTGATTTCCTCCTTATGATATTTATAATTTACTTCCAAACATTTAATAAAAATAAAATAAATGAAAATGTTTAGAGGAATAGTATTCCCTCAAGTCCAATACGTTTAGATTTTTATCTCATGAGATCTTTTTTTCTTGATTTATAATTTTTTGGAGACTATAATACCCTTTTGTTCTATTTTGATAATACGTATTATATATTTTCCATTTACTCTCTCTCTCTCTCTCTCTCTCTCTCTAGAATTTTCATATATATATATATATATATATGCATCTCGATGCTCTGTTCTACAACTATCGTTCTAATCGGACCAAATCCAAGCTTGAAAAATCAATTCTCTTGTTTTTCTCACCAAACATATTTCAATTTTCTTCTAAATTCTTCAATTTCTTTGCTTAAGTCCCCATCCAAACCAGTATGTTTTCATTTAGATCACAGTAACACTTCAACAAGGCTTGTGCTTTGTAATTTGAGATCGAATCATTTTATGGTAACCTCATTCCATAAACCCCAACCTATGCATTAGTTCATCGTTAAGGTAATTGATTTTTTAAATTTTTTTGTGTTTGTGTGTAGTCAGTAGAGATATATGTGCATATATAGTTTTTTGAGAATTGAAGTCGAGAGTGTTTTTGAAATTGATGAAAAATGCTGAGAAGAGTTGAAATTTGTAGAAAGTGCTGTGAAATTAGTGAAAATTGATTAGTGTCGCGTGGTATGGTATAGAATCCAACCAAGGTTTGGAGATAGATTGATATGGTATTATAGTATCTCTTACTGGTTGAGTATTTCAGTGAATGTGAACATTCACAGCCACTGAAGTTATTGTTGTTATGGATTATCAGATTTTAATGTTTTGCATTTAGTGATGTGAGTACAACATAGAGATGTGAATGTTTACATCAACATAACATTAAAATAGTACAACATAAAGATATGAATGTTCACATCAATATTGCATTTACCACAAGGCACACTAAATTAATGGTTATGTGTACACAATAATAAGTAACTACTAATAATGTGAATGTTCATAGTGTCTCTATAATATCAAAACAACATGACAATATCAATAATGCATTACTCACAAATTACAATATTGGTTAACAGTCACATTAAAAAATAGTCGTACTAACACAAACAATAATGTATTATTTTAGTTACAAACATAGTGTGTACATAGAGATGTGAATGTTCATATTAATTTTGTAATACAAATAGATAGTCGCACCCAATGTTAATGTTCGCACACTCATATATGGTTCCATGAGGGGATAATATTGATAATATTATGTTGATTTAAATGCAATTCTTTACGGGTTAAATGATATTATTGAATCATCTGCTCCTGTACTTTTTCTTTGATAATAGTGGTAGTTTATCAACTGATTTTGTCTTTGTATTGTGTTGATTTAAAACTTTATTTCATTGGTTTTTTTTTTTTTTTTATATCGTAGAATGGGAGAGAAATTTTTTCCATATAATAAGGTGATATTTTCTCCTAAAATGAGGTAGAGATTTTCTTCTTAAAATGAGAAACTCTTGTTATTTTTTTTATTGTATATTAGTTTCAAAATGAAAACATATGCAAAAAGTTTGAAAGAATAATTTGATCATATTATTCTAAATAGAACCTAATAAAATACTAAAAAAATATATGAATTAAATAAAATATAAGTCTTAAGAATGAGATTTACTTAAAACAACTCTCAAATGTTTATTATGTATAATATCAAATTGTTGTCGGTGTGACAGAATATTAACTAGGATTGTCTTTTTGAATATGTTGCAATGTGATTTAAAATCATTTCCATTGAGCTTCTCAATAAATTAATAAATAAATAAATAATTTGAAAAATGTGATTTGGAGTGATGTGATGATATATTATCATTTCTGTTGTATGTGCCCACTTTATTACCGACATCAGCCGAACAGTACGATTTTTTAATTTTTTTTTATTTTTTTTTAATTTGAACACTATGCTATTTTTAGGCAGATTAATTAGTGTAGTCAAAAACAACTTTTTGATTGGCATGACATTCTTCATAGTTCATACTAGCACATGATGAGTTCAGATCATAATATCCAAAATAAATTGCACTTCATAAAGTAGGTAACCATGGTGGAAATTAAACCTTTCGATCTCTTCTTATTCAAATTAAAAATACAGGACACTACTTCTAACAATTAAATTTTTTATTAGAATAGGTTTACACACATATACACATTAACGTGATAAGTTTCACATCATATAAAATAATGAAGATATCAACGAACAAGAATAACTCTAATGTACTTCTTCATCTTAATGTGTACATTCTATATTTTTTTGTAATTTAATTATATGTATCTCTTTTTACTATGTAGGTCATATAAATATAAAAATAATAAATAATAATAAACTTTAGGTAGGCCTAAAGTGAATGAAAATGTAATGATCAAGGTAATGAACGGAAAAATACCACTTTTGCAATAAACAATTGCTATATATTAAAAGTACTTTAGGAATTACTCAAATAAAATATATTAATTAAATATTATTTTAAATATAACTCGCAGCACATTAAATCAAATCTATACCATATTTTTATATTCTAAATAAAATTTGTGGCCAAATATTCTGATCATGATGAGATCTTCTCTTCTCTTCTCAAATCTGTGTTTTGATGTGTTTTCAACAATTGAATCATATTTTGAAATTTATCTATTCAAAATTTCATATAATTTAATGAGTAGAAATATATTTAGTGGACAAAAAATTTAGAATTAAAGAATAGTAGTTAATATTCTAGGTAATTAGAGTTGTTGTTGATCTACAATAATTAATTTAAATTAAGAGTACAACTTGGGCAGACACGAGTTCAAACTCAAAATGTTTCAGAACTTGGGTAGTATAATTTTTGACATAGTTAGAACTTGAAACAAGGCTTAGACATGGACTTTCACAACCCAAACCACCTGAATTCTATTATATATATATATATATATGAATTATAAACATAAAATATTATAAATTATATTTTATTTTCTCACTGTTTGGATTAAATTATATGACTAATTACACATCAGTGAACGTTTTACAAAATATTTAAAGATTAGTAAAAAAATTTATAAATTTAATTATTAATTTGAAATTTCTTTTTTTTTTAAATACACCAAGAAGTAATTTTCCTTAAATTATATTACAATGTAATATATTCTTCTGTTTGATACAAATAACATAAAATAAATTTTCTTATTATGTTTTGTTTTATTTATTTATTTATTTTCAAAAAGTATAATATATTAATCCAAACCAAACCAAATTCTAAAAAGTTAAACTCGAGATAACTTGAACAAATTCTCTACATTTTAAGTTAACTCTGTTCAGACAAATTCTCTACATTTTAAATTAAATCTGTTTAGATCTCAATCCATCCGAACCAATCCAAATTGAGAAATTCTATTTCTACATACTCTTTTATTTCTGTGCACATCATATCTCAATTCACACATTTAATGAATTTGAAAAAAAAAATGTTTCACTTAGTACACGACCCTTTATACCAGAAATACCCTCTTCTTCATCCTTCCACCATTAACTCTAATCTCTAACCTTACCTAGTCACTGTCGCTACCTCCACCATAGTCGCCACCGTAATCCTTCTCAAAATACTACGACACACTGTTTCCATTCTTTCTATTACCTATACAACTAGAGAGTTCACACTTATATTGCACCCTAATTGATATAATTTATTCCGAAAGACTAAACTGCTGCATACAGTTGAAAAGAAAAACTGCAAACTTGACATACCTAACTCCATTTCTCTAGATAAGCTTTTTAAAAGGCTTCTAACCATTGATTGCACTTGTTCCTTTTCTACATTAAAGTGGCTCACCTCTCTATATTGATATGAGGACATGTTATCATCTCTAATGCTTGATCTGCTACCACACGAATGGAGTGGTTGCTTATAATCCAATCTTGAATTCATACTCCTACTGAGGTTGTAAAGGGAGGAAGCTGGCGGTGGTGCGGCAACCGATTAGGATTAGAAATTTTTTGGTATTTTTATTTTAAGATAAAAATATAATTAAAATATTTTTTTTTCCATTAAATGTGTGGAATGAGAAAACTTTTTGTGTGCGAATAAAATTACCCATCCGAACCGCAGCCCTAGCAGCAACCACCATTTTGTATAAACTTTTTTCTCTTCCTCCTACGATCACAAGAGGCATTGTTTCAACATACAGATATTTGGGAAAGCAACAACGCTCCAAATCATAAAGTTTTGAACCTAGCCAATAAGTCCTAACAACATGAGATATATATATATATATAAATAAAACAGTTGTAGACATGAACATAACAAATTTGACAGTTTTTGCATTATATATATTATATTTTGTCTTTTTGTCATTTGTACCACCTAAGCTCAGCTCTCTTCAGCCTTTCTCTCTAAACTTAATTTACAATTCAACTTTTTTTTTTTTTTTTTTTAGCAACTTGCAACACCACCACCTTCCACCTCCCTTCCCACCCTCTTTACATTCATTAAAAACAAAAACAAAAACAAAAAAACAAAAAAACAAAAACAAAAACAAAAACAAAAACAAAAACAAAAAAATGTTACAGAGCCCCAATTATCCTTTGTTTCTTACGACACTCTAATGCAAATAACTCCATCTCCCTGCTTCTCTTCCCACCACAACCACCAATATCACCGTCACCGCCGCCGCCACCAATAACCGGTACCTTAAATATGTTGACTCCAAATAGTCTGACCATCTGAACCGGGTTTTCGGGGATAAAAAACCCGGGAAAAGCCGACCCGTTTCTCGTATTCCAGTCAATGAAAAGCTGCTTGTCCGACCCGGTTGACCGGTGAAAACTGACAATGTCACCGGCCTTCAAGCTCTTCTCCTTCACAAATCGGCTCCAACCTTTAGTCAACACATAACTTTGACTACTATTCCAATACGAATACCGAAACCGCCACACCTTTCCAGCAACATCCTTGAAATTCAGAAGCACTCCTTTGGAAGTGCTTCCACTCTGCAGAGGAAAGTGCTTTTCGGCGTGCTGTTTCGGTATAACCAGTCGGTTCAGTTTGCCGACATCGCTAGGCGTAACCGCTTTTTCGAAGAGCTGTTGAGTCGCTTTAACAGTCCGATCAGAACCACCCAATGAATACCCAGTTGTTTTGTCTTTACAAACCCTCTTGTCATTGCCCAAAACGCTGTAGTTTCGCCGACTCTGCTCGAGCTCATCGCTGTAAGTATGTTTTCGGAGCATGTCGACGATCTCGGCCTTGGAATGGGAATTCAGGAACGCCGACTCGGCCTCGTCTTCTTCCTCGTCCGACACCGATGATTTAAAGTTCGTAATCGCGTCGCGGCCTCGGAATCGCTGCGCCGCCGTGTCGTAGGCTCGGGCGGCTTCGTCTTCCTCGTTGAAAGTGCCCAGCCAGACTCGCTGGTGCTTCTCGTAGATTTGAGCGCCCCACCGCCCGTTAGGCTGTGGGACCACCCCTTTGAACCTTGACGACGGGAGCTTTCGAGACTCGGCCTCGACGCCGCCTTCTGCATCGAGGACCACGCTCGTTCCGCTCCCGACTCGACATAGGCTTTCCGGCGACTTTGACGCCGGAAAAATCGATGTCGACGAAGCTTCAATTGATTGAGATAGAGAGTCACTTGTTGTGCTCTCATCTATGTAACTACCATCCATTTTTTTTTTCAGAGAGAAAGGGAGGAGAAAATTTGTTTTGAGAGAGATATATGACGAGGAGAGAGGAGGTGAGGGCTTTGAGTTGGGTTTGATGGAAGGCTGGTATATATATATATATATAGAGGGTCTACCCTTTGTGTTTATTTGATAAAATTGTTTATTTTATTATTATTTTGTTGTCTGTTAATACAAGTTGTATATAATGTTGGTAAATGAAGATGTGGAGATGTGGGTGTGGTGGGTCAACCCAAGAGATGGTAAGGAACTAAGAAGTTTCATAGTTAGAGAGAGAGAAAATATTGGGGAAGGGGAATTGTGGGTGTGGAGTAGGAGTAACTATAGTGTGTATGTGTTGTATATCATGTATGAGCTGTGGGTTATGTATGTGAGGTGGGGGGCCACAAGTAAGCAAGTTGATGGGGTTCACATGAGTGTGGACTGTGTTTTAGAAAGTTCATCCCCCCGGGCTTTAGCTGCTTCTACTGACTACCAGCATGGCCTCTCTCTCTCCTTCTCTTTGATGCTTATCTAGAATAATATAGACCTTGTTTGGGAAAGATTATTTGGATTAAAGTCTATTTTGATAATTAGATTAAAAGTTAATTTTTTTAAGCTATATTATTTTTTTATTTTTTTATATATTTAAAAAAAATTAAAAAATTAAAAAATTAATTTTTAATCTATTTTTCAAAATAAGTTAAAATAGTTAATAAAATAATGTTATATCTAATTTATAATCATTTATTTTTTTTTCTCATAATTATCAAATCAACTAAAAAAAATCAACTATTTTCTCAAAAAACAACTTCTTTTTAACTAGGTAAAATAGTATAAAAAAAAAATCAAAAAGGTAACGACGGTGTTGTTAATAGAAAAGTTTTGGATAAATTACACCAACATCCCTCTATAATCTGTAAATAATACTACACTCCTTTTATTATCTGAAATTATAAAGACATCTATTGTCAGCTAATATCATTTGAGGGTTATCTTGGAAAAATAGTTAAAAGTTGACTTTTGACTTTTAATCAAGTTTTTTTATCTTTTTCAAAAAGTCATTTGGAAAGTTGGTAAAAAATTATTTTTTTGACTTTTTTACTTAATATTTATTTATGCTGTTACATCATCATCAAATGATCAAAATATCCCCCATTGTATAAAATAATCAATTTCACCCATATGGCTCATTTAAACATCATGGAAGGAATAACTATAATTTCACAGGTAACTTTTAGTTACCTTCCCAAATAGTTTGATGGCAAAAAAAAATCATTTTGACTTTTTTGGCCCAAGCTGCAAAACGCAGCTTTTTTTCTTTTGTTCTCAAATGAAACCCTGGTGTAATGGTAAAACAATTATGAAAAATTATATATAAAATTATTTTTTAAATACAATGAAATATGAAAAATATGATAAACTGACAATTAAAGAAAATATGAGAGAGAGAGAGAGAGAGAGAGAGAGAGTTTCTTTAATAGATTGTCACATTGTAGGATTTGAAAAGTAAGTCTAATTTTTTAGTTTAAATAACATTGCTCAACAATTATAATATGTACCATTCCCAATGATATTTTATATCATTGGGTTTGAAAAGTAAGCCTAATTTTTTAACTTGAATAACACTTCTCAACAATTATAATATGTACCATTCTTAATGTTATTTTAGATGCCTCCGTTTGGGAGTTGGATTGACTTTTTGATTTTTTGACTTTTTTGACTTTTTTAGCCTGGGTTAAAAAACTTGGTTTGGAAAGGACTTTTTGACTTTTTTGACTTTTTTGTGAGAAAAGAGTGTAATTATTATAGGTTAGATGTGATGTTTTGTTTGTTGTGGCTAAAATAGCCTATTTTGTCTTTTGTGACTAAAATAGTCAAAAAAACCTTGTTTAGCTCTTGCCAAACGAACCCAAAATAATAGAGGTAAAAATATGATTTTAAAGCAACAAAATGGGTGCAAGTATAATTTACCCAAAAGATTTTGATACTTTAGATTGATAAGTTGGCATGAATACTATCATATATATATTTTTTCTATTTTAAGAACCCTTCTCATTTAATAATTGTCAAACAATTTTTTCTATTTATCAAATCGTTGAAAAATGTTAATTAAAATTTTTCAATCATCAAATTATATAAAAATTTAATTGTAAAATTATAATGGTATCCTTCTCAATGATATTTTATATTATTGGGTTTCAAAAGTAAGCCTAATCTTTTAACTTGAATAACACTTCTCAATAATTATAATATGTACCCTTCTCAATGTTATTTTAGAAAATAATAGAGGTAAAAATATGATTTTGAAGCAACAAAATGGGTGCAAGTATAATTTGTTGGACAATCTTCACTGTATTTGGTCCTATCTTAGTCTTTTTTGAACTTCTACCTTTGCCAAACACCCCCACACTTTTAAGTATTTGCAGGAATGTGGTCAACCTTTCCATAATTCATAAGGAGTGCTGTTAATTTTCTTGTGAGGTATCCTATTGAGGACATAATTAGCAGACAAAATTACTTCCCCCCACAAATTTTGCAGTAAGCCAGAACTTAGTAACATGGCATTCATCATTTTTTTAAAGGTTCTATTCTTCCTTTCAACAATTTCATTTTGCTATGGAGAATAAGGTGTTGTAGTTTGGTGAATAATGTCATGTTGTGCACAAAATTCACATATCTTAATCTACCATGTCATAAATTTGACTTAAGAATATAAGCAAAAGATATGTTATTCTTATTCATAATAGATTTTGGTACAACAGTCATTACATTCAACTTGAAGAGACCATCGCTCATATATCCTTTACCAACATACATACCACTCTTTGTTAATACAAATTTATCAGACTCAAATACAAGCCTAAAACCATTTTTACTTAACAAAGAACTGGAAACTAAATTCTTCCAGATATCTGGTACATGCAGCACGTTGTTGAGGGTAAGTTCCTTCCCCGATGTCATCTTTAAAATAATTTTCCCTTGTCCAGTCACAGCAGAAGTAGATGAATTTTTCATGAATAATTGTTCACCATTTGTAGCCTCATTATAAGTAGTGAACATCTTTCTGTCCACGCAAATGTGTCGAGTTGCCCCTGTGTCGACCCACCACTCTTTGAGATTTCCAACTAAATTAGCCTCAGATACCATAGCAGAGAGATTGATGTCATTTACCCTGTCAAAAATGTAATCGACTTCTTTTACATTGGCTTGATTGGTGGTTTTTTTGCTTGTACTTTCGCGATCCTTCTTAGGGCGACGATAATCAGAGACACAATGTCCAGTCTTGCCATAGTTATAGCATTTTTCTTTAAATTTTTTATTGCCATTATTGTCGCCTTACTTAAGACCATCTCCAGCAAACTTTTTTTTCTTGTTATGTGGTTTGGGCACTTGTTCCACTATATTAGCCTTGGACTCAATGGGATTTTTACCATTCCTTTTTTCAGCCTTATAGTTATCTTCCTCAATTCTCAGTTTTACAATAAGTTCATCAATTGTCATCTATTTAAGTTTATGTTTTAAATAATTTTTAAAATCTTTCTAAGTTGGTGGTAATTTTTCCACTAATGCGGTGACTTGGAAACTCACTAAGAGACATACCCTCAGCATAAATATCATGCAAAATTAATTGAAAACTTTGAACTGAGAAATTACCGTTTAGGAGTCTATCATAACAAAATTCAAAAATTTACCAATAACAATTTTTTTTTGTACCAGCATCTTCTGTCTTGTATTTTTTCTTCAAAAAATTCCATAATTATTTTGCTATTTTCAGAGGGTTATAAACATTATATAGCATGTTGTCTAGGCCATTAAGGATGTAATTTCTGCAAAGAAAATTACAATGATTCCATGCATCTACCGCAGCAACAACTTGCCGATCACTTTCATTCCCTTTAAGCACTGGAGCATCTTCATGGAAAAATTAGACAAGATTAAGAGTTGTAAGATAGAACAGCATTTTCTGCTGCCATCTCTTAATCTCGATGCCATTAAATTTTTTCAATTTTTCTCCATGACTTATTGGAACTTGAACATGGTTTTGGGTAAGGACAGGAGTTGTTGTAACAATTGGATTTAGAGTACTACATTCAATTGCAGAAGCCATAATATCTGATTACAAAAATCAGAAAAAACCAAAACTAAAACCATAACACAAATTAATTTTTCAGTTACTAAAACCAAATAAGTTACAACACAAAATAATTTTACTTTTCTAGTTATTAAAACCAGAAAAATAAAAACAATACAATAATTTTCTTATTACAAAAATCAAAAAATTATTTTATTGGATTCAAATAAAACAAGTTTATAAAACGAAATTATTAATACAATGAAGACTTATTAAAGGAAAGAAAATCTGCCTTAAGACAGATTTGTTCTCTCCATGGTGCTTTTAGATTATGGGCGTCTATCTCCCAAAATAAAATGAACAACGACAATTTAGTAGCAGCACTATGTCCAATGAATACACTTTGTGCTTATATTCTTTCTCACAAAAAATTTATGCAACAATATGCAGGAAATCAAAGCAGAGAAGAAGAACAAAATTAGATTGCAAAATCCAAATGAAGAACTAACTATTTATAAGAGTAGAAGGTGCTTGTTCGAGTGAAGTCAACAGGTATGAACTTGTTCGGGTTTGAACTACAGGTATGGAACCTGTACAGAAAAGGCTAAAGAGGTGCAAAAGCCTAACTGACAAAATTTGAATTTTCCAACTGAAATTTGAATTCAAAACGATCAGAATTTATTTTCAAAATAAAAAAATCCAAATGTTTTTTGCCCAAAAAAAATTAGTATTGGGCTGAACAAGCCCAACCCAACCACACACTTGCGCCTAGCCCGCCCGAACGGTTGTGGTGGACGCGTGTGTGTTTATTTTAGGTCCAATGGATCTAACCCACTTTACCCATAATCTCACCATTCCACAAAACTTGGGTACCCCTTGGGGCCCTCCCTAAGTTATAAACCCAAGGCTTATAAACCCACATTAAGTTTGCATACCAAAACAATGTGGGACAAGCTTTACCTCCAACCTTTATGGAAATTTCACCAAACACACCATTTTCATGGAACTCACTTTGGTTTCAATATTTCATTTATTCGATAATGGTTTTGAGCAACCAAATATACGATGTGAATCGTTATACAACAAAGAACGCATTGCCACATGGACCCGTCAACTTTGGCGCGGTCTCACCTAAAAATTAGACTAAAATTTAGAAAAAAATCTATTTTTTTCAAACCATTTCTCAAATCATTTCTTATAATTCCCCACGTGAATGGATGAAGTCCAGTGTTCAATATAATTTACCCAAAAGATTTTGATAAATTAGATTGATAAGTTGGCATGAATACTATTCTCTTTTAAGAACCCTTCTCATTCAATAATCGTCAAACAATTTTTTCCACCGTCAAACAATTTTTTCCACTTATCAAATCGTTGAAAAATGTTAATTAAATTTTTTCAATCATCAAATTATATAAAAAATTTATTGTAAAATTATAAATGGAGAGAGAAAGAGAAGGTGAGAGAGATCTACAGAGAGGGAGAGGGATGAGGGAGGGGTGATAATCTGGTTCCACGAGTATGGGGGTCATGGGGCAATGTTAATGAGGGGATGGATGAACATAAAGACAAAGCTCATCCCATAAGTCTTGCCTGGCATGATTTGATTCGTCATTTTTAATCTCTTTATTTTTGTCTTTATTGGCTAGGTTCACCTTAGCATCTCTCTCTATCTCTGAAAGCCATTCCATCATTTGATGATTTTCCAACCAACATTTGACAACTATTCTTTCCAAGTGGGCGTTAATTACTTGTTTTGTTTCACAATCTCATCATCTACCCATCCACTATATCATCCCCTACACTTCCATTTATTACACACATGATCCTATTTGATTTCATTGAAGTTGCCCATTAATTAAACCTAATTAAGTTTCTTTGCAGTTATCTATATGGAAGATCTAAGATTGCTCTAGTTCAATACTGGATTCGAGGGTGTGGTTGGTTCATATTGGGGCTTATTTGGATTCATTTTAATAATTTAAATTATTTAATATGAAAATTCGTCAAATATATCAATTTCTGTATAAAAATCATATTGATTATATATCGATGATCATTTTATCATATTATATTTGTACTAACGCCAAGTATGATTTTAAAAATAAATTATTGATACAAATATAATTTAATTTACTGACTATCGATTATATTTAAATATTCATATGACATTAATTATGTGGTTCCGCACAATAAATTAAAAATATAAAATTTATCTGGTGATACACGATAATAATAACAGTAATGCTACATGCACCAATTAATATACTAACTAATGTACGAATATTAGTTATGATATTATTATTGATCTCATTTATTAATCACATTATAAATATCAAAACTCTCTTAAATTATACCACATCATCAATTGGTACAATAGTTAGTACACTAATTAGTACATATAGTATTATTCTAATAATAAATCTATTAAAAAAAAAATGCTTGAAAAATTATTTTAAAAAAGTACTAATGGGCTCGCCTCACTTGCAAACGAGAAAACAGAGATAAAAGAGAAAAATAAATAATAAATTAAATGTTTTTTTGATTCATACAAGGTCCAAAATCACACGATCATATATTATTTTAACCCACTTGATCATCTTTCTTGGAGCCTATGGCCCCGTTTGGTGTAGCTGTTAAAACAGCTTATAGATTATAACTTAACAAATTATAGATTATGACTTTAATCAGAAGTTGTTAATCTGTTTGGTGTAGTTGTTGGATTATAGATTTAAGTTGCTGAGTAGTGTTTGTTAAATAAGCTGTGAAATAGCTTTTTCAATTAATTTTTATTTTTTATTTGTCTACATTTCTCATAAAAAATAATAATAATAATCTATAGTCCATTTGAGTCTTTTTCTATTTTTAAAAAAATAAAAAATAAAAAAATTTAAGAGTATAACAATAAATTAACATGTCCACAGCAGAAGCTGATAATCAGAAGTAAGGGGTGAGCAGCTTCTCAGAATCAGCTTTTTTGAGTTAAAATAAGCTGTTAGAATCAGAAGCTGTTTGAAATAAGTTTAACCAAACAGTCTAAAATAACTTTTTCAAAACTAAAAGTCATAAGTTGACTCTGAAAAGCTGAAACAAACACCCCCCTATGTAACTTGATTGCGCTTATGCCACCTATTTCACGGTATAGATGGGCTGAGAAACATGTATGTTCCGTGGTCCGTGGACTAGGCAGCTTGTAATCACACCCACATATATAGCGACGATGAACATGAATGGATGAGATTCTGTACGGACAAGTTCTTGGATCTCTCTGTGGACCCAGAAGCAACTTGATCAAAACCAAGCGCTCAAGACCGTGGGTTTAGCCCTTGGGGTACTTAATTGGGTCCCACTTTTGAAGATTCCCCTCATTATTATTTTTTTCCAAAGAAAAATGTTTGGGAGCTCTAAATTTGGAGCACTAAAAGAGCTTTAGAGAGTGGGTTCCACTGACTGATTAAGTTTTTTTTTTTTTTTTTTTTTTTTGAATTTCTGCCTCATTAGTGATCCATTAGTACTCCCAAATTAGTGGGATGTATCATTGTTGTTTTTCCAAATTTGGGCAAATTATACAAATAGTCCTTATAGTTTGGGGTTTGTGTCACTTTGGTCCCTGACTTTTCAATTGTGACACATTTGATCCTGAATTTTGAATCTTATTCCAAATAAGGACAATTGAATATATAATTAGATTTTTCAAAGGTACAATTGTCAATTTGATAAAATATAAACTAATTTGACAAAAATAAATATCAAACAAATATTTTTGAATTTTTAAAAATAATTTCTACCTACTAAAAATAAAATTATGTAAAATTGATAAATCTTTTAGACATTTATTTTTTTTTACCAAATTAATTTTTATTATGTGTTTGGATGATGATCATGTAAACTTAATTTTAAAAAATTAATCATTTAATTTTTATTAATTTTACATAATTTTATCATTGGTGGATAAAAATAATTTTTAAAAAATTAAAAATATTTTTTTGACATTTATTTTTGTCAAATTAGTTTATATTTTATCAAATTGACGATTTTACCCTTGAAAAATCTAATAATATTTTCAATTGTCCTTATTTGGAACAAGATTTAAAATTCAGGGTCAAATGTATCATAATTGAAAAGTCAGAGACCAAAGTGACACAAATCCCAAACTATAGGGACTATTATTGTAATTAACCCTCCAAATTTTAATCAGATTTTTTTTTTTTATCAATTAATTATAATTTTCTTTTAATTATTTTTAATTTATAATTATTATTATATATAGAGCAGGTAGATGTACGGTGTTGGTGTAGGGGATACGGAAAAGTTGCCTATATGTGATTGTTACCACTCTCCCCACAAGTGGGAAATGTGAAATGTGAAATATGTTTGGAGAGGCATTATAGGATGAGCATGAAGTCGATTATCAACAATGGACCCTACATGATCATGTTTTTTGGGTGCCAGTCATATCCGGTATCTTTCACTCATCACAATTTCACAACACCCTCATTCACCTTGTCGTTTTCCTCTTTTTGGTTTTGGAAAATATTATTTACCATAATTTTTTTATTTTGAAAAATGATGTGTACAATGTAAATTTTAAATTGATGAGATGTGAATTACTATCAAAATAATTATAGTTTATAAATATATTTTTTTGAATAATTTTTTTATATATAACATAGTACTGTTGATTTTTTTTCCTTACTATTTTCATAGTTAGGAGTTAACTATCTAAAGTAGGGTGAGAGTTGTGTCATGTTTGATGACGTGATAATTTGACATGTTAAATTAATCATGTAAAATAATTTTGACTTATAAATATGCCAATCTAAACATGACACTAATTATATGTGTATTGACACATTGACCACCTTAAATGAATAACAAAAATTCCTAATAAGAGGCCTTTTATTAAATTAGGATAAAACAAAATAAGATAAAATTTTAAAAAGAAAATAGAAACAGTAGTGATAAGTGAATAATATGTACATTTCATCATATGTATCAAGGTGACATAATATAACTTGATAGAATGATGTCAATATTTATATAGATATTAATTTAAACGGATTAAACATGTTAAAATTGTATTGCGAGAGTTTGAAACTAATCAGATCTATTCATTTTTTATTAGGTTGTGTCAATTTTAGTTTTTATCAAAATTAATCAACTCTTACCTATTAACTACATATTCAGAACGTGTGATATCGAAAATTATCACTATAAACTCCTCAGTTATCTTTGTCCCATTTGGGAAGTTAGTTAGAACCGAAAAAGTATAAAAAGATAAAATAAATAAATTAATAAGACAAAATATTACATCTAAATCATAATTATTTCACTTTTTCTCTCATAAAAAAAATAAAAAAGTTAAAAAATCCAAAAAATTCTCTCCAAATGAAATTAAGTTAGTCAAACTAAATTAATTAAAAAATCAGATTAAAAAAATTCTTTCCAAACAAACCCAGAGGCATATCATTTACCACATGATAATGTTTGCATCCCATTATTGGTGACTGTATGATGACTAGGTCTTTAATGGTAGTTTGAAAATAGGGTCCCTATTTTGAGATCACAAAGAAACATTTCAATAAGCAAACCTGATATGTGCCCCGAAATTCAGGGGCACTAATGCCCCGAATTTTTATATAAGGCCAAAAAAAAAAAAACAAAACAAAACAAAAGTTACCAAAATTGAAAATTAGGGGCATTAGTGCTCACAGTTTTAGTGCCACAAATCATTTTTATTCAACAAGAACATTAAAAATTTGGCAATTTAGTACAAAATCTACATATGTGGATAGAATTGATGCATAAAAAGTTGCACAAAACAGAGACAATGAGTGCAACCCAAACTTATTTTTGTTTTATGTAATTTTCTATTCACTAATTTTGTGCACATAGTAAAGTTAAATCATATAAAATATTTATAAAACTCATCAAACTATCCTATAAAAAATATATATGGAGGTTCTCAATTGAGAGAGAGAGAGAGAGAGAGATGAAACTGGCACGTCACAAGCTCTTGGTTTTTCTTTTTTCTTTTTTTTTTTTTCTTTTTTTGTGGAACTATTTAAAAGCACTTGGTGATGGTGGAAAAATAAAGTCTCACTTTAATCTCAAAAAATGTTAAATGAATAATGATATGTTGAGATGAGATCATTAAAAAGATGTCAGCATATAAATGTCACTAAAATAGTGAAAAGAAAAAGGATAAAAAAGTCATTAACCCCAAAAATAATAACCATCCCTTATTTTTAAGTAATAAAAAGAAAGAACTCTCATTTTGTTTAGCTAATCACAAACAACTTAAGCCCCCTTAATCTTTTTTTATCTCAGTGTACTTCTGAGTCCTGAGTTAATAAAAAAAATTCCAAAAAAAAAAAAACTAAAACTGAATTTCTAGGATTTTTCAACTGGACAAATATTAAATCCATTTTGATGTTGGAATCTTTCAAATATATATATATATATATATATCTTTTTTGGGTGATAAGGCTGGCATATCCCACATTTTGTGGACTCAGTCCAAATTATATATATGTACTACCTAATGGGAAACAGTAAACAACAAAAACAACAGCTACTAATGACCATGACCAAAGTACATTCTTATCAACAGCTACTAATGGTGCATTAACCTTCTCGTACAACGGATTAATGAATAATTCTATATAAAAAATAAAAATCAGCGAAAGAGATGACCCGTATCAGGTGGTAGGCCCATTTTTATTTTCATTTGCTTTTTTTTTTTTTTCCTTCTTTTTTTTCTTTTTAAATTTATTTTTATTTTTATCTTTTCACAATTTGTTCATGTTTTATTTTTTCTCCCAATAGTTAGGTGTGGCAATAATGTCTAATGTGAATTTTTTAAATAATTTTGTTAGGTACATATAGTGCTCCATATCAATAACAACTTTGCTAATACACTAACCATAATAGGACCTTACTAATTTGGTAATTTGCTTAATGTCCTTAATTTTATTTTTATTTTTTGTGTTAATAATATACTCTCTCTCTCTCTCTCTCTCTCTATATATATATATAGATTCATTTGGAATTCCGCTTATATTTCATAAAAATTAAAGCAAGTATAAGTTTTGTATATTGATAATCATCTTTCCACGTATAATCAAGTGGCTTAAACCAATTAAGTGGTGAAGCCTCTCTCTTTTTTCATTAATAATTCTAGTGATCATCAAAAGTAAACTAAAATTTTAAGGTGAAAATGATATGTAAGGTGTAAATTTAAAATTAGTAGGTTAATTATGAGTCATATCTAGAATGAATTTTATCCTTATATTTTTAATTTGGATAAAATCTTAAATAGTTTTTCTAAGTAGCACACCTTGTTTTCATTATTACCCTTCTATCTAATGAGTGGAAGAACATACATATATGGGTGCACTTTTAGTACAATTCTTTTTTTTCCGCTTGCTTTATGAGATTAATTTATTAAGAATATCCAAATTAATATTCTATATTATCTTTCAGGTGTCACTTGTTTGTTTGATCCCCACTACAAGACATGTTAATTGGTTCGTAAAACCATTTCAAGTCCCTAATTAATACAAATTAGATCCTATGTCCCAATTTTTTTTGTCGTCTGTCCTAAATTTTTCAGTATCACAGGACCAAAGTCATAAAAATAAATTCTGTGATTGAGAGGATATTTAAGACCAAAAAACAAGGAAATTGGACAGAAAATCCTAAACCAATTTAACATGAGAATAAGGCCGCGTTTGGAAACCATAATTTTTAGTTAAAAATTCACTACAAATTATCACATAACTCTCTTTATTTTTTTATATATTTTTTTATAAAAAAATCAAAAAAATAATTAAAATAATTAATTCTCAAACGTAGCCTAATTCTCTAATCCCAAACACCTACACCAATAACTAACCTAATGCACTTTCTTCACTAGGTATTGCTTAGGCCTTGTTTGGTGCTCCTCTACTCATATCCCTTTCCTCCCATTAATCATCATCTTCATCTACACATTCTTTTATATAATGGATTTTGAGGTTTGGTCACTTGATGCTCCATACATCTATCGTGGTTTATCTCTTGAGTTGTCCATGACCATATACCTACCCTTTCCACGCGGATAAAATCCTTTATTTTCCTCTTTTAACATGTACTTAAGTTGCTTTTTGAATCTTTTTTCACACCTTGCAAATAAAAATTAATCTCACTTTGTCATAAAACCAGTTTAAGCTAATCCAATCAATATATTGTTTCCATGATCTTCAAACCACTACCCACATTTAGCAAACACAGCCAAACAGACCATAATGTGTTTGCCCATTTTTAGTGGGGATTGAATAGTGTGATGAAGTGAGGAGCCCTAGTTCACATGTCATCATCAAATCAAATCCCCAATCGAGTTAGTGCCTAGTATGCCTCAAAAAGCAAAAGGGTGTGTCTATCGAGATATGTTCTTTTCATTAACATATATATAATATTAACTTTGTGATTATCTCTTAATGAATTGTTAATTATGTGCAGTACATGTTCCTATTTTTCCACTCCCTAGGGTTTTTTTAGTTGGGGATGACTTAAGTTTAGATGGGTATGCCACGTCATACACACCAACTTATATGCAACTACTTTGTCACGCATTGAAAAGAAATAATAAAAAAAATTAAAAATTACACATTGATCATCAAATAATTCAGAATCTTTAAATTTGGGTACTTTTGGGATATATTTGATTTAATTAACCTAATTTTTTTTAAGTACCTTTTGTCTATAATCCAACGTCTAAAGCATCACAAGCATGAATTTGGATCTTGTTGCTTTTTGCACATGTCGACTAGATGATGAGGATTTGAATCCAGAAACATATATCAAATTATATAGGAAAGTTATTAGAAAATTATCTTTCAATTATTTGTATCTCAATTAGTTCATAAGATATTTTTATATTTAAATAAGTCTTATTATTTTGAATATTTGATTTGCTAAATCCTAATTATCATATTTAAGATATTTATGGATAATTTTATCCTTACAAATATTTTTTAAACTCTTAACAATTTGGTATGTGAATATTTACATAAATAAATTTGACAATGTGAATGTTTACAATGACAATATGAATGTCCACATCATAGAACATTCACACTGTCAATATGAATATTAATGCACGTTTCACTCTATTATTATTAGGAATATTTTGGTAACTATATCACCCATAGAATTTATTGAAACATAAAAAAATAATTTAGAGCAAATGAAACATAAACGGCCCTTAAATTGTTGAGTATTTTTTATTTTCACAAGATAGCGATTAATTTGTTTATAATTAAATTACGATGCAAATTAACATCTCTCTATAAACTCAAACCTAAAACCTCATTTATTTTCGCACCAAAGCACCTCTCAATGACTACTTAAACAATTATCTGTGGATCTTATTGAGTAATTACACTTAGCACTCTTATGGTTAAAAGCTAACTTTTTGATTTTTGTCTTTTTGTGTATAAAAAATGTGAGAAGTGATATGACCTAAAATGAGTTAAAAACTAAAAATTAACTTTTTACTTGCTTCCCAAATTGCCCCAAAAATGTGGCGAACGGACAAGTTTTAAGTGGTCTAAATGAGTTTTTCATCCAAATAACTCAATTCAAATCTGTTCATTAATAACCAATGTTAAGTAGGTTGGATTGAATCAGGTATGAGTTAAACAAATGAACTCGACAAATTGAATTGTTTACTTCATTGAATTCATCTTCTATTTTCTTTCTATCATATGGCTAATAAATTTTTAATGAAAATGGAACTAAGCGTCATGTAAATTTAAACATCAAGGGAATTGTGATTTCTTCAAACTCGGAAGGAAGTTGAGTGCAATTTATCCTAAAAAAAAATTCATCTTTTTTCTCATTCACTTTTAATATTATTTTTATAAATTCTTTTACTTACATATAAATCAATCAAAAAATTAGGCACACCTTCTCACATGAGTATGAGATTCACACAAAAATAAAACTCATGTTATAGGAGGAGATTATATTTGATTTTGTGATCGATTTCTATATTGATAAAAAAAAAAAAAAAAAAAAATTCTTTTGTTTTTTAACAAAATCTTTAGGCCATGTTTGTTTGGACGGACTGGATTAGGTTGGATTAACATTCTCATGACTAATAGTCCTAGGATTACGAATCCTTTTGAATTGTGTATCTTATCCTATGTTTGGATTAAGTTAGAATTATAAGAAGGGATTAACAAAATATTATCCAATCTGATGTTTGTTTAAGGAGATTGAAATGGATAGGACATGGCAGGACATGAGACATCCAATATATTGACCATAATACTTCTATTATGGTCATTTGATAAGTTAGTTTAGATTTTGACTTAATACTCCAACTAATATCTCACCCTCTATGTAGAATTAAATAGTCCATTATATATGAGATACAATATCTAAATAGATTGTTAATCTGTATTTTAATTTTATAACTAAATATTAGATTATTAATCCAATCTCAATCACACGTTTGTCCAAATAAATATGACCTTAGTGAAAAGGTTTGTGGAAGTTTCTTCATCTGCTGCTGCGTCAACAACACGCAATATTCCATGCGTTTTTGCTTGTTTCTTTTTCCTTTTTCTTTTTTGGGGTAAAAGGGTTCTTTTTCTTAATATCATCTCATCATCATCATCCTAAACTTTTGCTTCTTTTTTCAATCCGTTCACACTCAATTTACAACATCCAAAGCAACTCTATATATTTATATTAATATTAATTGTTATTAACAAAAGTGGAAATGAAATATATTTTTTGTAAGGAGATCTTTGACTATTACTTGATTTTTCTACTACCGACGTGGACAATGACCCACCTCTTATGGGTCTTTTAACTTACTTAATGTGACCTTCTTAATCAATGCAAAATTTAATCAATCAACTAATCACACTATTTAATTATCCTCATCTTTACTCCATTGGTAACTTGTATAGAAGAGTACAACATGCGTGGTTATTGTCCCATGGTCCATACAACTTACAAGTAGTCTCAATATTGTAATTTATTGTTTTGGTTTTTCTTTATTTTTGAATTTTTTTTTTTTTTTTTTTTAGTATGTAGAACTGTATGATACAATTTTTGTTTATATAATTTATGAATGAAATTAAATAACCATGGCAAATGTTATATTACAAATCTAATGGTAAACTTTAAAACAACTCTTCATGTAAGGTTGTGAAAGCAATTAAACTAGTTTTGAAAAATATAATTGATATTAATATGAAGTCTAAAATAAATATTTGAAAAGTTGTTAAAAAATAAAAAATAAAAAGTGTAAATTAAATTCATTCATGATTTATCCTTGTTATACTAAACTTAAATCTATACAACATTTTTTTTAAAAACCATTTTCATTTTTTTTTTCAGGTTCTTAACTTTTTCAAATACAAATATCTAACAGTATGTTTATATATCTAGAGAAAAAAAAAATCAAAAAAATAGAATTTTCAAGCGATAGCCAACATTTATTATTTATTATTTTGTCCTAAAAGTTCAATTAACACTTCAAATATGATGACACCAAATAGAACCCAACTTGAAGGTATCTGTCTAGAAGGACCTAGTCAAAACCAAGCAACTATGTTATGGAGTGCATACACGAGAAAGTTCTACTTGGGTCATAAATATCAAACAACATCAATGCCAAACCATTAATAATGTATGATGAAAACACCCAAAAAAAAAAACCTTGACCCAAATTTTATTTTGCTTTTTATTTTTAATTTAAATAATTTAGTTCATATATTTTTAGTTTAGTTTCAATTTAGTGTTTTTATTGAAATTCAACGTTTAAATTAATGGCTTTGTTACACATGCCAGTCTCCTACAGTATACACATTGAAAAAATTGATAGTTATTTGAAAAAAATAATCAAATTAAAATTGAACTTAACGTGTAGAATTTAAATTATTCAAATTAAATATAGAGATAAAAATAAAATTTTGATTAACTATAAAAATAAAAAAATATAATTTATCCAAAAACATATATAACTCGTTTAAAAATAGGTTTTTTTAGTAATTTTTTAGTTAAAATATGATGTAAAAAAATTAATATTTTTTTCATTTTTTATAAAAAAATATATAAAAAGTAGAGAAAAAATAAAATTTTTAATTTTTTAATATAAATTATAAATTATTTAATTTTTTTAATAATTTTTTAATTTTTAAATTTAAAAGTGAAATTGCAAAACAAGCTCTCAGTTTACTTTTTAGGCACTTGGGCTGTTAGTGTGGGCACCTCTTAATGTAAGTAAGCTGCTTTTGTTGACTGAAACCATCACCACCATTGGTCCACATGTGGGATCCACTATGCCCACTTGATTCACCCTATTGGTTGAGAAGCCGTTACCTTAATAAGGTGAAATGGATATGTAACTATTGGGGCACCTTTGTTTAGGTTATAAAATGAGAACACAATATTATAAACTTCGAAAATTTATTTATTAAAAAAATTAGTAAAATAAATTAATGAACTAATCATAATTATTTTAAGTATGACTTATATTTTACTAAAAAATTTACACTATATAACTTATTTTAAGATAAATTTTCATTATTCATAACATATTTAATGGAAATAAGAAAAAAAAAATAGTTGGACAGGCTTCGTTTAGGAACAAACTAATAAGTTTTTGACTTTTTACGAAAAGATATGCAAAAAAGTAGATAGAGTGACGTGATAATTTACTGTGATTTTTTGATTTTTTAACAATCAAACATACCATTAATTTCTTCACCCGAAATAGTGTTACCTGAAATAATGTTGTGATAATCAAATTTACTTATTAAAAGCTATGTATCACTTTGATGATACAATAGACCTCATGTTCTACTAATGTATAAATGACATATAAGATGTTACCTCAGAAGATAAAATAATTTCATATAAAAATTTTATTATGCTAACATAATTAGTTGGATCAGACACTCTAGATTAATGATAACAGATTTACAAATATCTCCCTTATAATTTTCCAAATTGACAAGGCCTTCTAGAGTCCATCCACTGTTATGACCTAAAACATCAATTTCAATGGGGTCTCAAGTCTCACTTTATTTGACCAAATCAATGGGAAATTAATTGGAAACTTTGATCTTTCAATAGCCTCTGCCAATATCTTTATTGGTCGTTTTTAACAAGTCTTTTTGATGGACCAAACTTCACCACCCATAGAATTTATGAAAATGATTTATCCTTTCTATCTGTCCTCCATTTATGCATCAAACAAACCACTCGTGTTTGGTTGTTTTTCACTCAGTAAAACCTTTTCTTTTTTTTTTTTTTTAAGAAATGTTGGATGGCAGCTCAACCTTAAATATATATATATATATATATTAGAAAAAAAGAAGAAGAATGAGATAAGGATAATGTTAAATGAGAAAATTGGTGATAAATTTAATTTGGAGGGTGTCTAAGGCATTAGGTTTAGTAGATATTTTTTGCTAGCGAGAGATCTATCATTTGTGAAATAGTTTGGTGACAAGTTTTTTTTATTATTTTGAAAGATATTTTATTTTCAATTTTATTCCTTTTTTTATCCGTTGACTTTCATTGACTATCTGTTCAATTTTTTTTTTCTATATGTTCAAAGGTTTTCCTATCTATTCAAATTATTTTCCCCTATTTGTGTAATTTTTTAATTTTTTCAATTCAAATTTCCAATATTTGTCCAAATAAAATTTTATCTGTTCAAGTTTGTATCTATCTGTTCAATTTTCCCCCATAGTTGTCCAATTTTTTCCCTTATCTACTCAACTCTTTTATTTTTTCAGTTCAAATTTTGTTCCTTCCTGTCAAACCAACTCTATCTATTGAAGTTTTGTCTCTATCTATGCAAATTACATTCATACATACATATAGACCATGCTATGTTAAAACCCTAATCATCAAAACCAGCAACCTCAATCCTACATGCAAACATTAAGCAAATCATCTTTAGAGGATAATATAGCCTTGATTATTTTCAAGTTCCATTTTTTGATGCTCCTTCATTTCCTCAACAAAAGATTAGAGAACCACAAAATAGACAACTGAAACTAAAATAACTAAATCCAAATAAACAAAGCCTAATCTCATAATCAATAAATGAATGAAGTTGAAATAAAGAAAACTAGTCACAAAACCTAGTTGTCCCTTCATTTTCTCCCCCTTCACTCCGCCACTCCCACCACCACTTTACTCTTTGGCAGTTTGGACCAATGGTGGAATAGATCTGAGGTCAAAACTTCAAAAAAAAAAAAAAAAAGATTTGAGGCGGAGAAGAGAGATTGGTGGAGGAGGGACGATCGACGTATATTGATTTTAACAGGAGTCCATTTTTTACTGATGCCAACTGATTTTCGACCGACGTCGATCAACATCCATTTTCGTACAGTAAAATCGCAACTTCAACAATTTTGAGATAGAATCATCGATCAAAAAGGTCTGTCTCTAGGAGTGGAGGCGATCGATGATGGAGTCACGACGGTGACAGTGGGACTCACGACCGGAGTGAGCGAGCAAGAGAGAGAGAGAGAGATTGAAGGCATGAGAGTGAGAGAGAGAGACGCACGGCGGTGGCAACAAGGCCAGGGGTGGTGCGGTTGCAGGTGGATCGACAACCACCGTGGCTATAGATTTGGATATCATGGCGAAGGCATAGTCACGACGGCACTGATACAAGCAATGATAGAGGAGAACAACGGCGGAAAAAAGAGAGTGATTGTTTGGAAATGAGAAAGTGTCGTGTATATGATATATATATACATATAAAGGGGTATTTTTGTCATTTTACTTAAACTTGTATTTTTGGACAAAGTGTTTAAACACATGAACTTTTAACTAAACAATATTAAAATTCAGACTTTTAAACCAAATGCCCTTGTTAAATTTGTTAGAACAATTTGGGGTCCAAACAAATATTTTTGGGAATATTATGCAAATAGTCCCTGTAATTTGCACGATGTGTCAATTTGGTCTCTGTAGTTTCAATTTGCTCGATTTTGCCCCTTAATTTAACGAATTGTGTCATTTTAGTCCAATAAATAACGATTGTTAAATTAATTTAACAGAAAGTTAAACAATGTGTTAATTTGGTCTATGTATTTTTCACAATGTGTCAATTTAGTCCCTGTCAAAATTGATAAAATTGAAACTATAGAGACCAAATTGACATATTATGTAAAGTACATGGATCAAAGTGGCACATTATTTAACATTCCGTTAAATTAACTTAACAACCGTTATTTATTGGACTAAAATGACACAATTCATTAAATTAAGAGACAAAATCAAATAAATTAAAACTTTAGAAACTAAATTGGCATATCATAAACTACTATTTATACAATTTACCCAATATTTTTTTTTCTCATGCAAAAGACACAACCAAAGGTCTCATATATACAACTCTATTACATGATTAAAATCAATCAAAATATGATAGATTGTTAAGCTTTTGTACCCACTCAAGTTTGGTTCCCACATAAAAAATATATATATAAATACAAAAATCATAATATATAATATTTGTAACAGAAAAATCATGAATATAGGCTATATATGTTGCCGACATGGCACGCATAAAGGAATGGTTAGAAAAAGTTAAAATTGGTTTTATACCGCTTGGGGTTGTGTAAGGTGTTTTGTATAGTTGGCAGCCAATAGCTTTACATATGTTTTGTTTTCTTCTGTTGCAGATAAGCATTTATCTTTTCTTTACTAGTCAATCCCTATCTACCCAATTATTACTACTCCTAGTTGCAAGAATTAAAATAAGGTTAATTACACTAATATTGCCTTTAAATATTAGAGTACTCAATCTATAAATTTAATTATAGATTTTTTTTTATTACAATAAAAATAAATTTTTACGATTTTATATCAACGACATACAATAAATACAAGTTATGATTTCTTACTTTTACGATTTATTCTTTTTGCATATCGTAAATAATTTCCTAATCACGACATGTCTATTGCATAGGTTGTAAATGCTAATGACGATAATTTTTTTACAACTTGCAATGTTAGCCGTAAATAATAAAACTTTACATAGCGTGCATATTGCATGTCGTCAATACATCAATTATACACGACAAGCATACATCAATTGTTAAAAATATTAAACATTTCATAGTGCACAAAAAGTCAGCTATTAAAAATTACACTTTGCATGATGCACAAAAAGCCAGCCGTTTAAAATATTACATTTTCCACGACACGCAATTGCTGTCATGAAAGGTAGGACCGAAAAAAAAAAAAAAAAAAAGAGTAGCGCCAAAATGAAAATTTCGAGCGCCAAACACCAAAAAAAGCATATTAAAACAAAACCAAATATATCAAAACCACCACCACAAAAAAAAAAAACATATGAAAAAAAAAAAAAAAAAACAAGTATCTCTCTCTAGCTCTCCATATGTTTCTCTTTCTCTCTAACATTCACACAAGCACAAACCCAGGCCACCATTCAAACCACATAGTCTTCAACTACTCCGAATGCGAAGCCCAAAGCCTCGAAGACGGTCTCCAAACCCTAAAGCAAATGCGCTCTGATCTCGAACGCACCCACTGCTGATTCCCTCTCTTCTTGCCGCGACCTCTTACAAAACTACTTCAAAGCTCTCTGCACCGTCGAATCTCGATTCCTTATCTCTGCTGACAAGGACCATGTCAACATCGTGAATTTCACCTGGTACGACGCTTTCAAGACCAAAATTGAAGGCTTTGCAACAGAACATCCACCTCGAGAAGGCCTCTGTGTTGTTCAATTTGGGGGTTGTGCAGAGTCAAATTGGATTAACGTTCGATCGGTCCTTAATTAAAGGGAGGAGACAAGGTTCGTATGTGTTTAATATTGTGGCTAGGGCGTTCGCATTTTTGAGAGATAGTGAGTCCATGAAGGCATCGATTGAGGGTTCAACGACTGTAGATGTGTCGATGGAGTGTGCCAAGATGTTAGGGAGGGCTTATGCTGGCTCAAGCTCAGGAATGTGTTTTTGAGAACTCTATTGCTAAGGGGAGTACTCCTAGGGTTCGTACTAAAATCTCTAAACAGGTTAGTGTTTGTTTAGCTTTCCTGAATTGCTACTATTTAAGTTTTAATTATTGCAATTGTGATTATATTTCAGTTTAGTGAAATGGTTTTAGATTTAGTGGAAATGTAACCAATATTTCATGGGTTTAATAGCAAATGTAATGGAATTTACTTGGAATTGTAGTAAGTATGCTATAGTTTCAGAATACATAATATAACTAGACTATTTGCACACCTGATAAGTGATCTATGAAAAACAACTAATTGAATGAGGAATGAGGAATGAGGAATGAGGGAGGGAATAAAAAAACACCTAAAAAGTTATTACAATTTGAAATTCAAAATCAAAATATGAGATAGTTGTTATTGTTACTGTTGGAACAATTTTCTGTGTAAAAAAAAATAACTTGAAACAAATCAAACAAATAAAAATAAATTACTTACAAAATTTATTTTACCGAAATGTAAAAGTACAAAAAGCTCAAGTCGAGTGTGAGACACTTTATTCTTAAGACAGATTCGCCCCGCTACGGTGCTTACGGATAAATTGCGACTATCTCCCAAGATATAATGATCTTCAGAAATTGTAGTAGCACTCCAAACAATTTGTACGGCGAACAAAAACTTGTGTTCTATACTCTCCAAATTTTTCCTAAAATAATATGAAAAACAAGTTGATGCATGAGAACAAAAACTGGAAGGAAACCAAGACAATTTTAGATTTTTCAAAATGTTTTGACTGTTGGAAATGGGTCTCTATTTATAGGCAACTTGGTAACCATTCAATCTGTCCGAACAGGTACAAACTGAATGAACAAGTGCAGAATTCAAACTGGACAGATCTGCTGGCAGTTTTGAATCTATTCAGTAGTTTTGAACCTGTCCAAACTGCTGGCCATTTTATAACTGTTACAAACAGTTTGAATTGGCTGGAATTGGATTGGAAAGGCACTGTTATGAACAGTTTAAAATTGAATTCAAATTTGAATTAATTTTGTCTAGAAAAATTAACTTTTCCGCAATAATATTTTTGGAAAAAATTCAGATAAATTTTGTCCAAAAAATTAATGTTAGAACCGACTCGACCCACACCCACACCCGACACAGCTCGGCCGGACGGTAGCGGCACACACATAGTGGTTTGAGCCAAGGTTCAATTTGTCCATAACTCTTCCCTTCTACAAACTTAGGGTGCCCTTTGGGACCCAACCCAAGTGTTACCACCTAGAGCTTATATACATACACAAGCTCTCTTAAAGTTTCAATGTGGGACAAACCTTACAAGGAAACCCACATTTTATTCTTTAATTGTCCATTCCACGAATCCGAAAACCACGTCAACTTTCCATCCACTCATAAATGGTTTTGACGAATCGTTTGTACCGTGTAACTTGCCATGCAGTAAGGAACACGTCACCTCTTTGGACCCACCCCAAAAGACGTGTGGACTCCATCCAAATTTGGGCTCAAAGTTGGCCCAAAATAAGCGTATAAAAACTAAATTTTCCAACAATCCCCCACATGAATGGAATTTGACGGAGAGAAAATGTAACATCATGATCTAATTACAAAGAGTACAGATATTGGAAATATTCTGCAAAGGATTGGTAGCTTTTGACTTTGAACCTTCCCTTGTGAGACACTATCGGATTTGCTAGCTAACCAGTAAACATGATGTCTTAAACTGTTTAACCATTTGTGTAAAACAAGACAATAGAACTCACACAGTATATTACCAGCCATAGTTTAGTTCTCACTATTATGTTCATTTTAGCCCTGAACAACCTGGTGTTTCATGAGTGCTCTAAAAAATTGTAGCCCTTCACAAATCTCATAGAACCGGCTCAGTTCACACTCATATAGGCGATCCTTTTTCGAGTCTCTTAAATACTCCTCTTGAAAGATACCCCTCTAGGTTTTTTCAAGATATAAGTGATCATTAAAAGCATAACTTACCTTAAGTCTCTTGCATACAACACATGTTGTAGATATCACTCTCATCATAGGAATGGATAGAAGGTAAACTCCTTTAGTGACTTCTGGTGAGCCACACATAACTTAGTTGTTCCTTTAAACTTAGTTCTTGGGATCTCCAGTCATCTAAGTAGGGTTACCATTATGATGATTCTGATGTAATAGGCTTTAATCACATTCTCCTCGATGAACTTTCCTTCATTTGCTCTTTAGTCAAACTTTTTGTTTAGCAGCCGTTATTTTTCAATTGACCTTCTCAATTAGATATCATTGAGTAGTTAGCGGATCCATTATATTATCCTTCAACAATATTCACAATTGAAAGCAAATGTCCTACGGTGTTAAGTCTTTAATTACATCGAGACTTACCGTTGCTATATGTCACTCCCATTTTCAATTGTAAATAAAAACATAGAGTTGTTCCTTAGGAGTTAATAAAACCATTTTTGTTTCTACTCCAACTTTGTCCTATAGAAAGAATTGAGATTCTTTGTAGATCTGTTATCGAAACCGTTACTTTGGTAAAAAACTTCTAAGCACCCCCACATTTGAAGCATTCTAACGAAACTTAATTTCTCTTGTTAATGTATAATAACACAAAAACATTAATACACCCCCACAATTCTGAGGTAAACCAGAATATATTAATTGGCGTGCTTGAACTAAATAACAAGATGTAAATTGCTTTGTGAATATAATCACAATACTGATTTGTCTAGAGTATAATTAGACTTCATAACTTTCTTTTGCAGTACAAAGGAAAAATGGCTAATACTGGTTGTGGCCACAACACTTTCAAATAATATTTCTTTAGCCATGCATTATTTCTTTTTGGTTTACTGTAACCCTTAATTCCAATCTCAACATGGAACAAAAATATCACTGTATAATGACATTTACATCTTATTTGTCTTATCCAATATTGGTGACTATGTCGACAATCACCAAAGCGTCTTTCACCCATGAAATATTTTAATTGAAACTGTGGGAGATGTGGTTAAAGAGGCTTCTACTTCTCAGGAAGTTAGAGTTACCTCTACTTTTCATTCCAAAGATGGCCTAGATAAGATTGTGGATGCTACTCCTGAAATTCCTCATGCTGATGAAAGTTGAAGTGACCTTTGAAACGATTTGAAGTTTTTTCTTTTCACATTTTGCTTCTTCTGTCTCATTTTTTTTTTTTTTTTTTTACTTTTCTGCTGTACAGGGGCTCAGTCTTCCTGACGAGCTGCCCCCTTAAGTTGGTCAAGACAATTTCTCTTTCTTCTTGCTACTGTTTTATGGGGCCAACTGTGCCTTTGATAGAATTTTACTTCTGATATTGCAGTCTGATATGTTTTGCTTTCATACTTGCATTGTTCATACTGTTTGCCCCCGACCGAGCACTGTTGGGCCGCAGGGCCGAATAGATGCTCGGTCTTCATAGTTGCACTGATCTTTGTAATTGAATGAGAGTAATTTACTTAGGTCTAGGTTGACTTCAAGAAAAAAACAATTGTTTGCCCCACTTGAAGCTAAGTAAGATTAGTACTGAAGAGCTCGCTCTCCAGAAGAGCTGCTTAAGTTGATGTTGATAGCATAAGGACCTTTGAATAGGACGAAAAGATGCAGAGGAAAGATGTCATACTCAGGTCTAGGTTGGTACCAAGAAAACAATTGTTTGCCCCCACCTGGAGCAGAGTAAGACTACTGTTGAAAGTTTGATCTTTGAAGGATTTATCCAAGTCTATCCCAACTTTGTTTGGGTGCAGCAGTACTGAGGTATTAATGTGATGATACTTAAGAAATTCTGTGATTGCCAAGAAAAAAAGAATTGGGTATCAAAAAATTTGTTTGGGCGGTTTCCACAAAGCAGTTCCACTTGGCTAAGGTCCATTTTGGTGGCCGAACATAACTTCACCGAGTAATCCCACTTGGCATGTTCGAGTGCTGACCAAAACTAAATTCCGTTCCAAAACTTTTTCCGTGTGGTTAAAACCAAAGCTAAATCCATTTGGTAAACAGCAAAACTAATTCTGTTTGGTAAACACCAAAGCTAATTCCGTTTATGTTGAAATATGCCCCTAGGGCTTAAGTTATAAAGTCCAAGTTAAGTAATAATCTATTCTGATTACAAAGCTTGTACAAGTACTTGGAAATAAAAGTTCAAAGAAATGGGGAGGCATTCTCATTAAGGGAAAGATGGATGCTTTTACACTTTAGAGATAAATATGATGTTAAGTCTATTGATAGTATTTTTTGAGGTTTGCTACATTCCAAGGCCGAGGTATGGCCTTGCCCTGATATCCTCCAAATAGTATGCTTCGTTTCTAGCGACGACTGTAACCTTATATGGACCTTCCTAGTTAGATCCTAATTTTCCTTCGCCAGGCACCCTTTTGTAATCCATAACTTTCCTTAAAACCAGTTCTTCAGGTGTGAATTGCCTTGGGAAAACTTTTTGGTTGAAACTCTTGATGAGCTACTGCTGATATACTACAAGTCTGATCAATAATGCTTCTCTTCTGCCTTCTACCATATCCAGTGCTTGTGCAATAGCTTTATCATTACTTGCACTTTCAAACAACTCCGATCGGAGGGTTGGGAGACCAACTTCAAGTGGGATAACAGCCTCCATTTCATAAGTTAGGGAGTAAGGTGTTTCCCTCGTTGAGCGACGTGCCGTGGTTCGGTAAGCCCATAACACATAGGGTAACTCTTCAACCCACTTCTCTTTTGCACTTTCGAGCCGCTTCTTTACTCCATTGATGATGGTTTTGTTCAACGCTTTTGCCTGCCCATTACTCTGTGGGTAGCCCAGAGAGGAGTTCCGATATTCGATCCTGAGGTCAACACAAAATTTCCTGAAGATCTTTCCGTCAAATTGTGTTCCATTGTCTGCAATCAGTACCCGCGGGATGCCGAAATGGACCACGACGTTCCTCATGACAAACTACTTCGTGTCTGCTTCTTTGATGCTTGCCAGTGCTTCAACTTTGACCCACTTAGTGAAATTGTCGGTTGCAGCAATGAAGAACCGTCTGAGTTTCTGATTGCGCCGAGCTGGATCTCCCAACATTTTTGGCAGTCAAGTAAAGAATGGCTCTCTCTTGATCTTTTCCCATAATACGATAGATTGGTTCCTTGAATACAGTCACAACTGCTTCATGGGATTTACACTTGTCTACTTCATTCACCGTGAGTCCTCGGTGTTCCCCTCGGTCTGCTCTTTTTTTGTGCCGAGCTGTTTGTTCAGTTGATGCTACCCTCGATAGGGATCAGATCATCTTCGAAGCGAGCGTACTGCTCAATCTTGGCACGCACGTCCTTCAGTGTTGTGGCTAGGCGCTTGGTAAGTGACTGTCTCAGCTTACTTTCCGGACGCAGACCGTGTTTAAAAGACATTACAGCCATCTGTTCACTACAAATGTTTTCCTCCAGATCATTATACTCCTCCCAATACCTTCTAGCATAATTACGCAGCGTTTCCTCCTATTCCTTTCGGAGACCGAACAGTGTATCTGGCTCTTTTGAGATCTTAGTGTTAGAGACGAATCTGACCAAGAACTCTTCAGAAAGCTGCTTCCATTGGTAAATCGATCTGGCGGAGAGATGATCGAACCATCGAAGTCCGGATTCTCCCAAGCTGGACGGAAAGACTTTGCACATCAATGCCTCGTCTCGGCTCCATAAGGACATCATCTGCCGATAATGGTTGATATGTGTTAGTGGGTCTGAATTCCTATCGTATGACGTGAACTTTGGCGAAGTGAATTTTTTGGGTGGTCTCATAGCTTCGATTTCTGAGGAGAAAGGAGAGGAGACGAGCCGATCCAATGCTCGATGCTCTCTTTGATGGACAGTAGGATCAAGATGATCCCGCCGTTGCTCATTTTGTCTGTTGCCAATCAACCAAGTACGGAGATCCTAAGGAGGACATTCTGTCTGCTGGCTGGCTATTTTTTGCCTCTTAGTCTTTCTCCGGCGTAAACCACAGGTGTGCCTGCTTGTTGCTTCACTTTGTACCGAGATTGGCTGGCTTTGCTTACCCAGATTCATTTCTGGGGGCCTTCTTCACTAGTGGTTTGTGAAATGGGCTCCTCTGGCGCAAGCATAAGGGCTCTGTGTCGATCCTCTTCTCCGTCGAGTCGTCCATCATCCTTTTGAGTTGTGCTTTCAGTTCCTGTATCTCCATTCCCATAGAATCAATAATTCGATCACTATAATCCTTTTCTAATAGGAAATTGTGAGAAAAACCTCCAGTGAAGGGCAGTCGATGCTCAACAGATTCGGGAGTCCGGTTATTGTTTCCGGTCTGTTCTTCTAGAACTGTCGGGAGCACCAAGCCTCTCTCTTTCGCCTTCTCCGTTAGTGGAGTTAATGCCGATGGTGGAATGTCCTCAATTCCCATCACCGAAATCAAGTGCAAAACTCAGAGATGAAGCCATTCCACGCTCACCGCACCAATTGTGCATACCGAATACCGCACTAGATGATTGTAGATCGGAGCTCCGCACTTTATTGGACTATCCAAGAATTAAGACCCTGCAACAAGGACCACCGTTTCGACTGGGGTTGGCCGGATAACCCCTGAGTAATCAAAGAAAGAGGAAGGTGCTCTCTAAGTGTAGAGAGTTGTGTTTTCAGTGAGTAGGGTTTAGTTTAGATCAGTTACCTTCAGTATGAAGTAAGTGTAATTTATATAGGACTCCTTACTTGTTGCCCAAGATGGTTTCATAGAGCTTTGGTACTGTCAAGTTTTCTTTAGCATTGCTCAAAGTAGGGGACCATCTGGTAGTTGATAAAAGGTGTATATACTCATTGTAGTCATGCTGATAATAAATCACATTCTCTTAATTAACCATTTCCGTAATTTTAGGTGTAGGGGACCAGCTGAGGTGGCAACTTACACATGTATGCGTTCACTGCTTCAACGTTTCTTTGATAGGTTCCTTTGGCTCGATACCGTCGGGCCTCAGTTCGGCCCTCTATGAGATTGCTTGCAGAGATGGGCTAGCCCAGTAAGACATCTTTGTATGGGCTCAGCCCATTTTGGTTCGGTCCAAAGATCAAGTCCTACAGCTCAGCCCAGCCCAACATCATTACTGGACTGACCTTTTTACTGCGGGTTAGGCCCAAGTGCTTGAGGATTTAGGTGGAGTGTTGATGATGTAATTGGATCTAACTGGCTGGCCCATTTGTTTACCCAGCTCCCCAAGACTTGAGTCTAATGGATTGGACCGACCTAAGATTTGGATTCGACTCATTTCATATTTAGTCCCTTCAAATTAGTTTCATTTGAATAATAAAATAAATATCACATCCGCAAATATAAAATTATAAAATTTATTAGTTTGTAAAGCGTTGCACATGATATATATATATATATATAATTTTATAAACATAAAACTAATATATGATAAGACACCATTTTAAAGATTGTCTTAAAATGCTAGAAATCATATGAAATGACTGAAAAGCACAAAAAAAACACGAGAACGATATAAAAAGAGAAGACTATTTTTGAATTTTTTTTATCCAAAAATACTCATCAGTCTCAAAAATAAAATATTAAACATTGTTGGGTGACCAAGTAACAAATTGTGTACGAAATCAGATTAAAGGCCAAAATTGCAAAAATTAGTAAATTTCAGTTATGTTCAAATAAAAAATCTAGAATATAAAAGAAATTTCTTAGAAAAAGCATGACTCAAAACATATTTATATAGATCCCAAAATTAAGCAATCATATATATATATATATATATATTTTAACTATAATTATATTTTTACTAAGAGGCCTAAACGGCAAAATTCGCTCAAAATCTAGCATAGGTCCCTCCTGGTTGTGAGTTGAACTTGTTGAATCATTTCCAATCAAATATTAGTGTTTTAGGCTTGATCACTTGAAAATTTATCAAATTTATTATTTTTTCATCAAAGGGTCAAATTGCTCCATGAATTTATTGTCAATTACTACTTCATCATCAACTTGTTTTACTTATAGGTTTTGTTATTGATATTGTTGTCATAAAATTATGGGAAAGTATATATATATATATATGGAAAGTAATGATATATACAAATAGAAATTTTGTACAAAAAAAAATATATATATATAGAATAGCATGACATATTTGTGTCCATTCATTTCATAAAAAATAAAAATAAAAATAAAAATAAAAAAATAAAAAAACTAAAAAGTTAAGATTTTTTATGATGAATGTTATGATTGTTTGCGATGTGTGTTATGATATTTTGTAGTAAAATTATAAATAGCAAATTTATGATGTGTACCCTAAAGCTCGGGATGATAATGTTATGATATTTTGTGATTTTTGTTATGACACCTTAGGGTTTTGTTCTGATATTTTTCAGTGAAAAAAAAAAAAAGTTGTAATTAAAAAGTTATGACATTTTGTGTTTAAATTATGAAATTTTGTGAAAAAATTATGAAAAACATACTATATACACTTTTTGAGGGTGCATATTATAATATCTCTCTTAAAATAAATTACAATTTCTAAAATGTTACTACCATATATTCTTATAAAAAAATTTATATGAAATTTTTATTTATAAATCATTATATATATATATATATACTATTATATATGTGAACAACTCACTTTAGTTTCTTGAAACCTACTTTCTCCTTTTGCCAAGTAAATTTTTTTATATCAAAAAAGGGAAAAAAATTATAAAGTGAAGTGCACAAAATTTGAACCTAAAGTCTTGGATTTGAAAAACAACCCTTCCCACTTGATCAACAAACACTATATCAGTTCCAAAAAAAAAAAAAACTACATATATATTTCTAATTAAAAATCAAAATTTATATTTTACATAATTAATAACATACCCATTAAGTAGGCTTACATCAATAATATATAGGCTTCGTTTGGGAAGCCAAATCTTGGATTTTTTTTGGTTAAAATAGTCATAAAAAATAAAATAGGCTTTTTAATCACAAAAAACAAAACATCACATCCAATTCATAATTATTACATTCTTTCTTTCACAAAAAAATCAAAAGTTCTTTCCAAACGAAGTTTTTTAACCTCAAACTAAAATAATTAAAAAATCAAAAAGTTAAAAAGACAACTCACTTTCTAAACGAACCTATATATATATATATATATGAGTAAAATTACAGTCATACTTTTTTACAACATTTTATGTGATATTGTAGAGTTCACTGGCATCATGGCTAGACGGTGAAAATCAGGAATGGATTTAGAATTATGTTTTTGGGAGATTATTCTATAATTTAAAAAATTAAGGATTATTTAACATAATTTTAAAATTATTTATAAAAAATTTGAGAGTATAAATTCTTATAATTTTAAATTATTTTGAATTTTTTAATATAATATATAATATTTTTAAAGTTTTTAGAGTGCGGCCTCCCTAACCCCCTGATCCATGAGTAAGGATCCTCGGCCGCCCTTTTTGGGCAGCCGTTCCATCAGCCCCCCAAAACGACGTCGTTTTGGGGGGTTTTTGATTTTTTTTGAATTTTTTTCTTTTCTTCTTCCTCGTCGAGCTCGACAGAACCAGGGGGAGGGAGGAGAAGAAGAGAGAGAGGGGGAGGGGAGGGGAAGAAGAGAGAGGGGAAGGGAGAAGAAGAGGGAGTCGCCGGACTGGAGGGGGCCATAACCAGTGGGGGAGGAGGAGGAGGAGGCGGAGGCGGAGGAGACGGCGGTGCGGCGGTGCTGCGACGAGCTGGACTGCTGCGACGGCCGGCGGATCGGGCGACGATCGGACTGCTGCGACGGCCGGCGGCGAGGCGACGATCGGACCTCCCCCTCCCCTCCCCTCCGCTCTGCTCTGGTTTCTGTTCGAAGAGAGAGAAGGCAAGAACGAAGAAGAAAGGAAGAAAAAAAAAAAAAAAAAAAAAAACCCCCCAAAACGACGTCGTTTTGGGGGGTTGCCGGGTAGGACTGCTGAGTAGGGCGGCCGATGATCCAAATTCCTGATCCATCATTGGTGAAAACTATTATAAAAAAAATTGTGTAACTGTAATATGACTTATATGCATGCATTAGGAGATGGGGAAGGTGAAGAAAGTGATGGGTTTTGTGGAGAAGGAGACTTGTTACGTATATCGAGGTCAATCAAAGTCAAGTAAATGCCAAAATAGTAAATGTATTCCTCTCTCTCTCTCTCCCTGTCTCTCTCTCTCTCCTCTTACAAACAAAACCACGCGTTTACAGCATTCATTGGTTTTGAAAAGTAAGCGCAGTCCTGCGTTTGTTGTTTTGTACACGGAAAAAGTTGAAAAAAACTTGCTCTCCTTTTTTATTTAACAAAAATATAGGTTGAATTTTCATGGCTTAAATAGTTTAAATATTTTAAATAATGTCGTTTAAAAATAAAATAACGTTATTGTAGTACATTTGAGTTGTTCAGACCATATAAATTTAAGTTATTAAATATTTTTCTTTATTTAATGACTTGTTGGGTATGTCATGTATATATATATATATGTGTGATTTTAAATATCCAAAAACAACATACATGAAGGACAAGAAGTTGCTTCGGGATTAAATTGACCATCTCAAACTAAGGTTTTATTTTCTATTTTTATCATTTCTCTTTCATATATCAATATCAAATAGAATTCATAAAATATATTAGATTATTTAACATTTTTCTTACAAATTTTTGGGTGTTAGCTATTTTAGATCTAGAGTTAAAATGTGAATTTGTAAAATCCGAATCAATTCAATCAGGAAGATGGGATTGATTTAGTTACGAATTTTTTGAGTTGTTTGTCCACCTCTAACCAGGAGAGTGGCTGGCTCACCGGAATAGAAATAATATAATTACACCAATTTTACATCCAAACAAACATTTATTGATATAATGAATAAGGATAGACCTTGAAAAATTACTGAAAGTCAATGGTGATCAGTGACTGGTGATAATGAGATGAATAGATAAGTAATATTGAACAAATAAGTAAATAAATTAAGTGATACTTGAATCACTAGTTAAATATTTGAATAGATAGGTTATAGTATGTAGATATATGACATTTGAACAGATAGATAAATAGGTAAATTTTGAACATATAGATGTCGTTTTGGATAAATAATATCATTTTGATCCCAAAAAATTTAAGTTTATTGGCTCAAAAGTTTCAAAAATAGACCTTTGGCCTGAGTGTCCTATTTATTAATATAAATCTCGCTACCTTTGCGTCCAGCGATAAAAAGAATTTAAAAAATTGTTTATGTATAAAATCACTCAAATCTAAAACAGAAGCACAACCATCCCAGACCAAAAAAAAAAAAAAAAGCAAAAACAAAAAATGCCCAGAATTTTATTTCAATGGTTAAGGTTTACTTGAAGGATGGATCCCACACAAAAAATCTAAATTGTTGAGTTAATAATTATAATAAGTTTTAGTCAAGCAAATTAAACTAGCATTTATCGTTTCATTTTCAAATCTGAACAATACAAAAGGGGACTAAAAAGCCTTCAAACACAACCAAAGTTCCTCTAATATAATACACACTGCAAACGTGTTATCATTTATTAAACAAAACACTAAACTAATTAATAAATTATTATAAGTTGCTTTACCCACTGATTATACGTAGTCTATTTATTAAGTGAAACACTAAACTAATTTGACTATATTATAATATATGTTGCTTAACCCACAGATTACAACATGCAAACTCTATCACACTACACTAGAATTTTTTGAAACCACGTTTTTTTTTTTTTTTTTTCATTTTAGTAATTTGAATATTCAAATTTGGCTTTAACCTAATGTATATAGAAAAATGTCATACATAAATTTTTTTTTTTCAATTTTTTTACTACTACTACACAAATAATGGGTCTTAACATTATTTATTAATGTGGGTTTTACTGTATTTATTATTGATAAAAAAAATAATAACAGTAAAAAATTAGTTTATATATAATATTACTCCTAAACATAATAGTCAAAAGGCAGTATCAGAATCAGAATTACAGCTGGAAGTGGAAATGTCACCCAATAAGACAGGAAAAAGAATATTTAATAATGGGTGAGAAAGTCATTGTTTTGTTTTAAATTTCTCAGAAATCTTTACACTTCCATTTTAAAATGGCCAACTTGGGCTTATATATTGAAAAATTACACATAAGTGCACATGATTAAAAAAAAAAAAAAAAAAAAGTTTTAAATGAGGGAATTTTTTGTAAGATCTTTGATATTAATATTTTATAAAATAAATGATATATAATATTTTTATGGTAGTTAAGGTCTCTCTATTTTTATAGCAAAAATTTGACTCAGAGAAATTTTTCCCGACTAAAAGAAATTTCAAAATTTTTCTAGAGATTTCACAGATAAATTTAGAAATTTTCCTGTGAATTTCTCTGAGTCAGGGTCGAAATTTTTCTGAGTCGGGTGAAATTTCTCTAAGTTGAGTGAAATTTCTCTAAGTTGAATTTTCTCTGTGAAAATGTTAAGGAGCCTTAACTAATAAAAAAATATCTTGGACCTCTCCTACTATACAAAATTGGAAAGCAATATTTCACTAATTTTCTCTATAAAATGTATGGGGGTGTTAGAAAAAAAAAAAAAAAAAACATGGCAGTAGTTATGTCTCAAGAATTTCTTCACCCTTTGGTAAATAATTATCCTAGTTCTCAATGGTAATTTTCCCTTTATAGATTGCATTCACATAGAATAAAATCTTCCGCACCATTCACTGTTTTTAAATTTGGAACATTATAAATCAGTGTATATAATCAAAAATAATTATCAATCTATAGCTGTATAAATCTTTTTCTGCTTGCACAAAAAAGTTGAACCTCAAAATATTATCACATTTTTGTAATAATGTGACCCACTCCTTGCTGATATGTAATTTTCTTTTAAATTTTTCGATTCTTTCATTTCATTGTATTTCTTTTAAGTCATGAGATCATATTTGGTAATTCTTATTTGATGGGTTTAATTTACGACTAAAAATAAATTGGAACCAAAAAAAAAAAAAAAAATCATAGAAATTGAAAGACAGAAATAATCACAATGTGAGACGGTCAGAAACTCTACCAAAGCTTCGTTTGACAATGGTTACGGTAGCCAATTTTTTTGTGTAGGGATTTTTTTAGATTGACTTTTTTAGCCTTGTTTGGTTTTTGTTTTTGGATTTTTTTGACTTTTGTGAAATAAAAAGTGTAATGATTACGGTTTAAATGTAATATTTTATCTTATTAACTTATATAATCTATTTTGTTTTCTATACTTTTTCTTAATCCTAAAATATTTACCAAATGAGGACTTATTAATGTGGCTTAGAATATTAATACGACAAAACCCATACAGTAGTTGGCTAGGTTGATCAGCTTTATTCAGTGGGACAATGTTCTCACCAAAACTGTCCCATGGACCTAGTCTTCTCTTCTCTCTCTCTCTCTCGTTGAGAAATTAGTTGGAAGGTGCATGGAAATAGAGACAAACAAGTGAGGTTGACTGGTGTAGAAGATATGATAGCCATTCTATCCATAGAGATTCTCAATTTGCTTTCAACAATGAGAACTGGTCAACATGTATAGAATGATATATTTTTATCTTCAAAGTTTGCTGCTAGCTTTGAAGTTATTGACATTTCAGCTCATCAAATGGGAAACAATAGAGATTCTTTTTTCAGTGAGTGGATATCATAGAGCAAAACTTTAGTAATTTGCATGTAATTCTCACAACCGTTTGACCTTGGCATTTTTATCAACCATACCACCAAAATAATAATAATAGTTAAACAGAATTTTGACAACGAAAATGTGACAAAAATAAGGGCATTTTCATCAAACCATTTATGACATTAAACAAGTTAAGGACTAAATTGACACAATTGAAAATATCAAGGATCAAAATGAAACAAATCACATTCTTTGGAGACTATTTTTTTTCTCATTTTGCTAATTTTTTAATGTGGTTTAACAAAAATTCCCCTACTTCCCTTATCAGTTGTAGAGAGAAATGGAGGTATGAGACTATTTAGTAACAAAATTAATAAATCGGAGACCGAATTGACACATTTGATGGACTAAAATTTAACCGCCGCATCATCTTGAATCCACTTTTTATCTCATTTTTATGTAAGAATATACTTCTCCATATTCTTAAGAATATACATTATGCAGTTGAGAAATTCATTTGAAGTACTATTTTTCCACCCAAAAAAGAATTTTGTTGGATCCGACATGGGAAATAATAAAATATATTGTTCTGCCCAGTTTCAAAACTCAGAAATCAAAATTTTAAAAATAAATAAATTCAAACATAGCACAAGAGTATTTAAGGTGCTTAGATTAACAGTAACACAAGCAATTAAGGTATATTAAACAGCTTTACGATGATTTTTGTTACAGTAAAATGCAAAAATATACAGCAGTATACAAATAATGATTAATTCCAAGCTCAACCAGTCAGTGTCAAGGCATTGAGACAAGGATCTGCAAGACCTCATGCAGTGATAATGTCCCGGGGCCGCTTGGAACCACCGCAGGGCAATCGTCTCCATGCATGAAATTTGAAATATTCACATATTATATGCCCGAAAATTGGGTATGATACATTGGGAGGCATATGGTTTTTGTTCAGTTTGATTTATGAATGAGATACAAGGCATCCTACAAACCACGTGGTTTTCAAGACCCCATATCAGTGCGAATTGTTGGGAAAAAAAAAAGTTGAAAACCCAAAAGCCACATCTTTTTGGAGCATCGGTGTCATTCCTCACTTCACATGATGTGTAATTTCTATAATTACATTCGAGGTCCTCTCTTGACACCCTCTTGGCACGTGGGACGTTGATCAAAATCAGTATTCTCCTTTTCAAGAAGACTCCTTTAATTTGAGTTCAAATTTGATATGAAGCCTTTGGCATGTTGGCTCTCCATTTCAAGAGTCATCAATGATTTCTGCCTATGATATCTGTTTCTCTTTGCAGAAAGTGCTGAAAGCAGAAACATAAACAATATATTAAGCTATCGTGTCAAAACAAAATTGGAAAACTAAAATTAAGGAAAACTTTTAAAAGAAACAGAGTATGAATTGCAAATTCAATCAAATGCTTTTAATTTCAATTGTTATGAATCTCAAAGCAATCCAATCGATTGATTGAGTCCTAAATCTGTAATATTTTGATTATACAAAGGATTAATGATTTCATGTTTCAGATTTTCTTAATGTTGATTAATCTAACTCGGCCCACACAACCCTCATGGAAAAAGTGCTACCTATCGTTTCTCCAGTGTGCCCTAAAACTATTGACAAATGTCATTAACATTCCAGACATTCAGGAAATGACAATATCTATCCTAACAAAGAACTAAAATGCAGCAGACGGTTCGGTAATCACAAGATAAGAAAAACACACTAGCTTCAAACAGATAAAGAAAATAAAATAAAATCAGAAAATGGTAAACATGTAAAATTTTAAAATGCACTTACCCATCAATTCTTGAGGTAGAGCAAAGTCATAATCGTGATGCCCCCTCCTGATACAGCACATGTATATCACTAACAAAAGAATGCAAAACATAACCAAAGCTGATATGCCTATTGCAATTTTGCCACCGGTAGATAAGCTGTACCTTCGCCAGAATAGTGGACATTCTGGCAAAGAAGGTACACCACACAAGCCTTTATTGCCAGAGAGACTGAAAGAAATATTGAACTCATCAGATGAATATAAAAGAACAAAGAAAAGTGATCCAGAAGATAACGTAGCCGACCACTTGAAAAAAAAACAAGACATTATTAAGCAAGTAAATAAATTTGAATAGCCATGGACACTGATGTACAAAAGAAAGTGATCTGGCAGTTTATGATTTAAAAGTATATGGTTTTAGACTCCTAGAATTTGCAAAAATTGAAGTTTCAATGTTCATTAATATTTTGGTGATTCTACAAACTAGGATTGTTGTTATATTTTAATGAAGTACAAAATAAGCAGTCAGTTAAATATCTAGTGTAGTGTGCTTTTCACCACTGGTACTGGCATTCTAATCATCCTTTTATGCTAGCAATTATAACCACATTAATCTTCCATATGACACTTCACAGCCAACATTTTGCATGATAATCCCACTTCTCTCAAGGTTCAATTTCTTTATATTAGTAGCAAACAGCAGGGAAGACAAAATTGGAACCAAACAAGAAACGATCCAAATCCACTGCAAAGGTATGGATTCACAATCAAAACTGACCACATTTGCGGTCAAAGTTTCGAGGAGAACACTTCAACATCTCGGATATTGCATTTTGCATACTAATGAGCCATTTTTTACCACTGCTGAAATATGTGAATTAAAAGGCTCTGAATCAAATGAAACACCACATAAATGATGGCCCTGAGAAGTATCAAGAGTGCATAAAGAAGAAAGAAGAATATAAGGAACGACAATATTTAAAATAAAAAATAAATAAAAATAAAAAATAAAAAAAGAGAAGAAGAGGAAAACAACTGGGGCAAAATTTAAGAGTCAATAAAACTTGTGTAAATATAACCCCTTAGTAATAAGTTACAAGAACTGCATGTAGTAGATTCCAAGATGCTATAAATTCATCAAAACTGTGGGTACATATCCGAACCTCCTACATTGAATAGTCACGTTATCTCTATGATAATGCCTCCGAAGATTATGGTGCCATGTGTCAACCTCATGAAGTGACACATTGACCAATGAGAAACCTCCATGTGACCCCCTCTAGATGCCGAACTATAATAGCTAAGACAGGTGTACATGGTACCCTTGTCCTGAGACATTAAAACACGTCCTAAATTGATCAAGCATTCCTTGGCTTGGTATCACAGGTTGGCTCAACTCCATGACATTTTGCTCATGGTGGTGTAACCATTTGAGTGCTCAAGAGTGGCCCTTGGAAGTGCCTAGGTGATGGGCATCGAGATTCCAAGTCGGTGGTTCGGTGCCTCAATGTGGCCCCAAGATTGGCCCCAAGCAGCCCAAGGCATACATGCCACCACGCAGCCAGCAGCACGCCCAAGAAGCAAGGCTGCAGCCCAGCCGCCCGCCCAAGCCACAGCCCATGCCAGCAGCCAGCCACAGACAGGCCGCCTGCCAGTCTTGCCAGCCACAGCCCAGGCTCAGGCTGCGACCCAGCACAACAGCCAGCAGCAGCAGCCAACAGTGCTGGGTTTTGGCGCGTTGTTTGGGCATCCAAATGAAGGAGTTTTTGGATGAAATTTTTCTTGGAAAGAGATCTTGGGGGAAGTGTTTTCCCGACCAAGTTCCGTGATTTTTCTCAATTTGTGAAATTTTTGAAAAATCATTATGACTCCTCGTACATAGGGCATGTTTCCTCCAGCTAGTTTGTCAATGGCATAACAAGCATATATAAGGGGGCATGGTGTGCTACCTACATGCCTCCCCGCCCAAACTGGGCTTGAAGTGAGCAACCTTGAGGCAACTCAAAGGTGGGCTTTAGGCATCCAAAGGGGTGTCTAGAGTCTCCATGTGGGTTTGGGAGCCCTGTGGATGGCGCAAAAATGTAAGCACTACGCGTGCCCCTTGAGCGCAAGGTTTAACACGTTTCCATTATGCCACGCGTTATGGCAACTTGGAGACTCGTTTTAGACCGAATGGGCTATCGAGGCACCACCAAAAGCCTCGTGTGTCAACTCAAGTACTTGGTTTGGGTTCAACCTTGCACGTGGGGATCCTGTGGCTTAAGCTAAGCGGTTGGAAGGCAACACCACATATGTGGGCTATTGAATGAAAGTATCAAGCTATGCATTAACTACATCCATTGAGGGATGACATTATGCTACAAGCAAGTTATGGATTGAGACGTTACCTTACTTGAGCGACACGTTGGTGCAACGCTAAGGTGCGAATGGCATTAGGCAGAATCTAACACCCGTGTTGGCACGAGGAATACGCCGTGGGCAAGAGATTGACCCTTGGTGTCTTGTGGGCTTTGCATGACTATGTGGCCATCCGATATGCATCGATTGAGGCATGCTTGACCCTATGACACTTCGAGATGCTGTCAAAGACCCAACATGCTTTGTTGGCTTGTCGGCTAAGTCGAGGGTCTTCGCTAGCACATTGTTGTGTGGCTAGGCACCTTGATGACAAGAACCTAAGTTGGGCGAGCATCTTGCTTGAGATAAGCTTGGCGCTATGAAGCGACTTATGCCGTGCTTGGTGCACTTGAGGCGTCAGGCCTACTTGTGGCATCTGGGTGAAGACAAAACTTCCTTGTGGAGTTGTTTTGCTTGACAAAGCATTGGGCCCTAATGTTCAAAACGGGTGAGATCATTAACACTCGATTTGTCAATGAGCTATGATGGGCTTAAACTTGGTGGAGTTTGAGCGCCACACGGGCGAAAAATTGATCCGTTGCGCCTTTAAAGGAGTCGGCCCGTGACACTTGACCAAGGATTCTCCACCTGAGCAGTCTTCTCTGCTTATAGATGACATCCTCAATGCTCTCTAGTTCAGTCAAGCAGCTCCTCACTATTCCCACTCTCTAGCTGAGCATGCTCCCTATCATACCCGTTTGGTCCTCATCTTCGGATCAATCAAACATTCCCTATAGAGCAGTGTCTCACCAAGTCTCCCTATAGTTGGACTCAGAACTTCAATATAACCACATCAGATAGGTTAGGAGAAGATATGTGCAAGACCACCAAAAAACTTGTGACTCAAGGGTCTATCAAGGTCCCCCCCCTCCGTTTAGGGAATCTATACTTAGACTCAGTCTTAGGGAGAAAAGGGCTCTGACCAAGACATGTGACTCTCCAAAGAATGTGCCATACCTATCCTGAAGAGTCGCGATACAAGCCTTCCAAGGCTTAACATGCCTACCTACTATATTGCGTTAATACAACCCCGATGGGGTCTTATTGTTAACAAAATGAACAGTAGCAAAACCTCCAGATAGTTGAACAAGGGGGGTGCAGCCACCTATCCATAACCAAGCTAGCCCCCAATGATTTGATCCTCCTATAAATTGAGACCTCCATGCAATCGATCAACTCCTTCCAACAAGCTCAAGAGCCCACTCCACCTCTCTCTATCTAGGTGTAGGTACCTAGTTACCTACCACATGTCATATGCACAAATGGAATTATGTGTCTTACATGTCGGTAATTAGACATACACTTCTTAGCTTTCAAGCGACACATCTACTGTCTGCATGTTCATGCTGACATTGTTGGTGCCTAACTTCTGAACTCCCCATCACAATGAAACTTGCCTACTCAACATCCCAGAGGATTCAAGATTTTAAGTCATCTCATGATTATGGTGTTCTTACCATGGGGTTTGAACCACGACAGTCGTCTACCTAGGTCAAGCGGTAGGCTCTAGGTACGCTTCGGCATGACCCACAGGACTCTGGAGTCTTGTGGCTTGGTGGTTGAAGATGAAGTTTCACCATGACACTGAGCTGCATTTGGCCAATCCGCTAAGCGAAAGATCATATCATTGGGACCATGTGAGGAATCATACAAATCGAGGTAAATCGTAACAGAATGGTACACTTTGGCATATTTTTCTAGCACATTCTAACAAAATTCCATAATATTCCCAGGCATATTCACGTGACTAAAACTCTACATACAGAAAGTTCTACAACTTGTACATCAAACTAGGAATACTCATTTTCTTCTGGAGGCTTTGCCTTCTCTCAGAGATCCCAAGGCTCTTCACTGCCCCTCTCTCTCTTTATGGGCTGCTTCATATCTTACCCAGGTATCCCCTTTAGTCTCTGGTGCCATTGATGTGTTCTTCCACTTTCTGATGAACCCCTGATCTCCGGTCTATAATTCCAACACTAGGATTATCTTGACTCTCTCCTCGTTCACCTTGGGCGGAAAGGCCAACTCAACCATGAAGCCACCAAAGCCTTTGGTTTAGGCCCTCAATGTAATAAGGCCTCAAAATTTTGAAAGCTTAAGGCCGGCGCTACTTATTTTCATAAAAGAAGGCCCAGTTTAGATGAAAAAAGTCTACTACAAAATATGCGCCCGTTTTTTTGAAAGTCTACCTATTATAGTTAAGACCCTATATAGTTTCTTTTTTCTCTTTATTTTTTTATTTTTTGAAAAGGAAAGCACCAATCCAAATTAAGAAAACACTCTAATTAACATAATAAATTATATAAAGCATAAGATTTATGAAGCACATATAGAAGTAAAAGGGAGTCATATCCATATCTATAAGCTATTATGAAATTGAAATTGTAATAATTCTTGCATAGTATTAAAGTATAATTGCTAGAATAAATACAATAATAGTTTATCAACATTTCCTTATTTTTTACCGAAGAAAAAAAAAATAGTGAAATTAAAGCAGTCCTGTATCATCCAAATTAACGTATCCACTAAAAAGAGAGGGGGGGGGGGGGGGGGGGGAACTGACTATTGGCTCTTCAATTAATATCTAATTCCTAAATAATGGTTTCTCACTATTCTTTGATCTCATGTACAATATAATCCTAAAAATTATAAAAAAAAAATTTAACGTATCCTAATTATACCTGTATTCTATTTTTTTTTATCCCGTATCCATAGAGTATAAGATTCTTTTTCAATGCATGCATTCCTCACAGAATATTATTGGCAATACATGTAGAAGTTTTTTTTCTACAAAAAGAAGTTTTCCATCATTAAAATTGATAAAATCTTACCTAAGAATGTCACAATAAATTTTAAGTGAATTAGCTATACTATCAATTAGAAATGATATGTTAGCAAAATATGAATATATATCTAATTAGTAATTGTTCATCACAAAAAATAAATTTAAAAATAAAAAAATAAAAACTACAAATATTGAAAAATGTAAAAAGCAACATTTAAAGTAGTCGCTTTAGATCTCAAACCGTCAGCCAACTCTATTTGGTGGTCCCCAGCCAGCTATAACTTACAAGCCTATCATCTTTCCAAATCACCTCCTCCTGCCATCCCAAGACCCTCGTTCCACACTCAGTAAAAGAAAACTAAATAGAAAATAAGTAAATCAAGCAATTACAGAACTACATACTCAATAGCTCCACCATGGACACCAATTGAATAAAGACCTTCTGGCACTTGTCCTTCCAGTGAGTTGTCATTCAATATCCTGAAATATATGTTAATGTACATCACTGAAAAGTATGGAAATGGAAATCTCACAAAATTTAACACTCAAGTAAAATGATTAACAGCATATATATCATTTAAGTTCAAGATGAATTGGATAAATTCAACTTCTAATTTTCTGCTTTTAGCATTTTCTTTTTAGCAATTAGGTAGTTCAAAATTTGTTGGAAAAACATAATTAACTTTATGTTAATTCATAGCAAATTACTCGAGATGATAAGTAATGGCATCTTTGATTAATTGTTTAAAAATTACTACTACACGAGCGGAATAAGCATAAAACTTACACAAGCTGCAAATTTGAAGAAACAAGACTATCTGGTATGGACCCAGTAAATCGATTGTTAGACAAATCCCTGTATCAAAAGATGTAAAAACAATAAGTAATGACAGCAGAAAAATGAGAAAACATGGACCTAGTAGTTGTGTCACCGCTTGGTATAATATTAGATAAATAGCATATTTAGAAGACCACGAAAAGATGGAAAAAAAAGAAGTAGCTAGAATCAGAATGAAAAAGACAGCAAACATAACAGAGTATCTGATGGAAGGTTTGACATATATGCCACGAAAATAAATGAAAAGGCACCTTCTTTGTGGAGTGATTCAAATATACGGTGGACACTGAAGCTGATTTTTTTTTTTTAAAAATGAGATGAGAAGTCCAAGTAAATAAACATGATAGTTTTAAGCCAAGTAACTACAAGGAAAGTTGTGTACCTAAGGCACAGTAACACATGTGAAAGAGAGAAGATTCTAAAGCATACATTTATCAATCAACCAATGAAAGGTAATTCTCAAAATGCTACTGGACAGCAGAAATGATACAGGGTAAGTTCTAAGATGACATAAGAAGACTTCGTATAGAGTAAGGAACAATGCTACCCCAGTGTACTGATGGTTTGTAACCTTACAGCTTTTTAAGAGAAGTAAGACCCAGGCCTGAGGGTAGAGAACTTCCCAACGAATTAGAACTTAAGTTCCTGCAATTGAAAAGAATGTTTCCAAATGGTTAAAGCGATCCAGAAGTGCACAAAATTAACATCCAGAGAAGCAAAGGAGCATGCAACTGAATAAAATTTGACATAGAAAACAAAGAAACATAGCTGCAAATCAAAGAAATCAATAAAAAAGATATTTAATTAAAAAAATACAAATGAATAAAAACAATATTACATGGATGTTCAAATAAGATATTATGAAACTATAGAAAGAAAAGAAACAACTACTAAGATGAGCATGCAAAACCAAACAGAGCTTTCAGTTGAGTCAATGTTGAAATCTCAACAGTAACTCAGATTTGTTTTCACTCAGTATAAAGATAATTGTCATTTTTTTCAAATTTGTAATTCTTTTTTGACAGTTAAATAACTGGAACAAATTGTCTAACTGAGGGATCACAGATCACCAGTTCCAAACATGGTTAAATTAGTGCGACTTGGAATCCAATTTCAAGAAATGAGAATTCACATTCACAAGCATATCCTTCTACTTGCCACTGAGAATAAGAAAGCACAGAGAGATGAAACACCATGGATAAGGTTTTCTTTGTTTCTTTTTCTTCTTTTCCCCACTATGGAGGAATTCAAGGAATGGTTGAATTCCTTTACAACACTTCAACATTACTGTAGTTTGCAGATAATTTTACTGAAATTGAAACTTTTTTTTAAGTTACTTTTGACCAATCACGGAAGTAAGGAGTGGAGTAAATTATCTGCATGGCCCAACTGCGGATAATATGTTTTGCTCCTGTTGATGAAGTAAATTTAATAAGTTATACTAGTTCTCCAACAGCTTAAGCCTTTCCAATAATAGACTGCTAAAATGTGACACACTAGATACTATTCACGGAATGTGTGTTAAGCAACCACATAGGCACAAACTAGCTCCTAAGCAAAAGAAGCCAATACTTGCTGCTAGGCAATTTTGCCACCGCATTTTAACGAATGACGTAAGAGCAATAGGTTGGCAAAGTTGTTCAACAAGATTATAGAACAAAAAATATTAAAATAAGACAAAAAACATATACAAGGGACAAGCATTTAATACTTAAGAAGCATGAACACTTGTTGTGTTCGTATCGAACACGTGACATGCATCACCAGTTTGAAGAAAATAATTTGAGGACCAAAGATTAAAATTAAAATAGCGTTAATTTATACGTATTAATTTTTCTTCCTTCAGGCTTTTTAATCTAGGAACCTAACAACCTAAAACTTTCAATTTGTTTGGTAATAGATCTTTTTTAAATAGATATTAGGGCTTTCTCTCACACCTTTTTTTTTCCTAATATATAAGATGTGAAAAATAATTCTTAATATTTTGCTATAATAAAATATATAATTTCAATACAATTGTAACGTAAAACAAATGAAAATCGAGTTTACATATGGCCTTTGTTTACTTGGAGAATAACACACCAACAAGTCCTCTTGTTGAGAATGCAATTAAGATCTAGAAATGAAAAGGGAAGTCGAGTGATAAATTATCAAGGACTAGCATGAACAACACATGGTATGCTCAAAGCTACTGAATGTCTAATAATAAGAGGCCAGACAAACGCTTTTCATTGAGCCATGCCATGCTTATTTGGGTTGCACAACACACTGTAAAATGCTTTAGAATAGAACGACTTAGGATTAGATGGGATAGAACAAGAAAATCAATGGAAGTTCAATGCAACTTTAAACAAACAAGGGAAGAATGAACATTGATAATAGGTAATACCCAAAGGCAACCGTCTTCACTAATCCTTCACCATGGAAGAGTTGAAGAGAGACTGAAGATACCATTTTACCAGGAATTAGGGTGAAGCAGGCTGGCCATGATTTCTGAACAGAATGTTGTGTACAAAAACATGCTACCAAAAATGTAGTAGTTCAAATTAGAACAAGGAGAATGACAAGCAATAACGATGGAAGTTAGAGACAGCATTGATTGAGCGCAAATGAAAGCAAACCAAACAAGACAGCTAGGTTATGTGCTACTAGAACCAATGACAGCATCTGACCGAGTGATATACTTTCTGTTGAAGGTTCTGAAAGAACAGGAGAAAGCCAAAAGTAAGATTGGAGAGCCTTTAGGAAGAACACTGCCACAGAGACCCTTGATTTACATAAAGAAGAATGGAAAATGGCTTTTATTCAGCTTACTCCGAAGTCCAACAGATAGAATAAGGCTTTTCTCAGTTGACTTGTATGACACATAAGTTTATTAGACTCAGCATGTTCATTGAAATCATCATCAAGCAACTATATGCAAGGAGTCATCAACAGATCATGGTCATACCACCATATTGTGAGGGCCAATTAACCATCATCAAGGTAAGAAACCCACCCAGTACTTTAATGCACCAAGTCCCCATAAAACCTGAGTTTGGTACAGAGGCACCATGCACAACATACTTGCATTTTGCTTGACTCTTCCCTCCATATATATGGACATAATATCACTAACATAAAAGAATTTATCTCACAGTATGTAGCAGCTGAGTGTTAATACAGACCCAAAATTATCTTTAAATATTATCAAAAGCATGACAAGTTGATAGATGGTACTTACAAGCTTACCAAGTTTGTCAAAAGACCAATCTGGTCACTGATATACCCTTTCAAGCCTTGACTCCCAAGATCTCTGCAGAAAAAAGAAAAACCAAAGGAAAACATCAAAATACTGGCAATAATTTCATCAAATTCTTCAGTAACATCTATTTTGAATCATTGTGTCCAATGTATTTATCCTGTGGAAAACATGAGATCACAAAGACCAGATTGTGTTTATGAAGGCCAAAAATAACCTAATTAAATTTATTAAATAAGATACCAATATTGTTTTTATCATTTCTAAATAACAAGAAGACCACTAAAACTATTGTAGGAAGAGAATGAATATTCAACTAATGTCAAATTTTCTTTCTACATGTCAAAGTAAGATCAATATTGAGGAATC